>JBAMBF010000542.1:0-130000 GCA_037043605.1 Drosophila multiciliata
ACGATTCTTTGTCACCTAAGCTTTATCGTATCTGAACGAAATAAGCTATTCGCTAGCTTTGACTTTGAGGATTAAACATTTTGATTTATGGGTAAGTGTGATTCATTTAAGCCGGTAATCCCAAAAATAATATATGTATTGGTATATTCACATTTTAGCTTGCTCAACTCTTCACACATAATTAAACCTCATGGAATTCGTCACATATGCGAAAAGTAATCAAAATAACCTAATTTATGAAATGTTATCAACTGACATCCGTATATACTATAAGTATGCGCAAATATAGCAGCTGTTGATCACCTTGGTAAGACATTGTGCATTGATAATGTAGTGCTCAATTTTTATAATTATCTCTTTTTATAGTATAGTAGCACCATTTGTCAGTTTTTCCGTTTCAGTTACCCACATCGCTAATACAATTATGGATTTACCATACTCCCAATGATTGAAATCAGCATTTTTGGTTCTTGGCATGCTGTGCAAAATAGAAGGGACTTGCCATTTTTAATATTCGCTATTTGTGCATTTGACATACAAAATAAATTCAGATAAAATTACAAAAGTTTGGTAAATTTAATAATCTGGTTTGCGTGTGGACAGCAAAGTAAAATGTTTGCGTATTTTGACAAAAGGTGAGAGTTTTTATTATAAAGTTAAAATTTGACAGGATTGTTGGCATTCCTGTCTTGTACGTGTATCATAACTTTAATTGCACCGTCCAGGCCATCGCGAGACGTTTCAAATGCCTTCTGGGTCTCCGTAATATCGAAGTGATGCGTGACAAGGCGCTTTACATTTACCCTGCCAGAAGCAACCAATGCCAGGGCCGCAGATTAGCTAAAAAAGATACAGAAATGAGGACAGTTAGCAGAAAAATGAAGACAACGTAAAAGGTGCAACTTACTCATTACAATAACGGAATACACCGCGAATGTCAACCTCACGAGCTAACGCATTGAACAGTGGAAGCTTCATTTCTGGGGGACCCATGCCCACGATGACAACGACTCCACCAGAACGCGTAGCCTGCCACTCCAAAGATTATCATATCATGGGTAAAGAAATTTATCTGTAGCGCTTACAAAGATCGACAGACGAGTGCTGCTCTCCGCTCCACAACAGTCAATTGAAATATCAGGCTGATCGCACATTGTTTGGCGCACACGTTCCAAAGTTTAATCGGAGGTCTCGTCACGCTTAAGGAGAAGCGTATGAGTGGCACCCAATTTGTAGGAAAATGTACTATAAGCCAGGATATGCTCAAGAGCGCCTGACAAAATTAAACGACCTTTGGGAGACTTTTGCAAAGGAAGAAGAAAATAATCTTCAAGAAATTATCCAAGGAAGGAAAATTGAACATAGTTATTTCTTGAATAAATACTATGTGCAAATAAAAAAGGTAGTACGTGAATACAAAGAAAAAATTCAAAGTGAAATAAACTCAACAGAATTGGAAACGATGTCCGTGTGCACCATGAATGAGGAAATGGAATTAGAACCAATGGTTCGTGAGCAAAATGTATTGCTCGACAGCTTAGAGAGAATAATGAACAAATTTGCTGCCACAAGAATTGGGACGTTCCAGGAACTAACGTTACAAAAGGAATGGATACATTTCGCCTCGGAAATAATGCCGCTGATCAAATGTAGGAAAGTGTACTATATAGTCATTTCCTAGGGTATGCTACCGGTTCCTTAACGAGTAACATAGTGTCGCCGCAATGGGATCTTGTAACCAATTGGGCTAAACGATGTGAATACGTAAAGAGTTCTTTACGTACTGATTTATTTCATGAAGTATGAGTGGTTTACATACAAAAATCTTAGATCGTCTCCATATGACACTTTGCCATTAACAAAAGCTGAGCTTTGCAGCTTTTTGTAAGGCGTGCGGTGCATTATTAAACTAGCTGAGCTTTGCAGCCTTTGTAATGCGACTCCAAGTGAGGTTTATTCTTCCAAGAATGTGATGTTCGCTTTTCGTAAAATAGCTGAGTGGATAAAATGCAGCCGCTTGACAACGTCTGCTTACGTGCGAGCAACAATGCAAGTAAAATAGATTTTCTGCTTATGACAGAAAGCTGTTGCACTAAATCCGTAATTAAAATCTCAGTGGCACCCATCGATTGCGCAACCTTGAAAGAAACTTTATTAGAGATACGATTTGATCAAGATTAAGATTAGACTTAAGAGAAGAGTAACCAATCCAATTGGTCATACACCCAAAATAAGCACCTTTGAGCCTAAGCCCACTCCGGCACGCTTGCAGGCATGCACACCCACCGACAGCGGTTCCAATAGAGCACCCTATTTCATGCAGACATGATCGTAGCTTGAAGCAGAAGCATCATCATTATCAGCATCAGCCGAACAATTCAACCTCCATTGATCGACAGCGTGCACAGCAACAACATCAGCAGCAACAACAACAACAACAGCAACATCCCGCCGTCTCCGTCTCTGTGTCAGCGAATTCCACAAATATCAAAACGATATGCAACAACGTCGTGCTTTGGGTGACTCAGTACGTGTAAGGACAAGTCCCACCCCTATCACATATTTATATGTTTTTAATTCCATGCCCATTCATTAACTTTTGCGTCCTTCCGCAGGACATGTCAATGACGGGCGCCGCATCCGCAAGTTCTACCAATGGCATTGGACGTGTCTATACAGCGACATCGCTGCCATCGCACATTTGGTCCTTCAATGGTAGGCAACATACAACATGGGTATACCAAGGCGATTGCCCGCAATTTGGAACACTCAAAGTCGTCTATAATTTCATTGTGTTTAGTTAACAAATTCCGTTCTATTTGGTGAATTATGAGTATAAATTTTAATCGTGATCGATTTGCAAGTTTGTATGATATGTATGCAAGTTTCCAAGCAAGTTACTATATGAAGCATTTGAACCGTTGCTAACGCCTAAGGAATTTAAAGAAAAAGCACCGATTGTTGTCATAGATTTAACACATCAGAATGAGACGGTTAAAACAGGACCAATCGATATCAGAGTTTCCATTGAGTTGGAGAGTTCAAGTATTAAAAACACTAAAGTATATTGTCTACTTATGCATGATCGGTTAGTTGAGTATTCACCATTAACAAGATTAGTTCAACGTATTGTTTAATTCATTTTAATGGAGAATCAAGTAGATGTCGACATTCAAGGATTTTATGGAAATAACAACTATTTTATATTAAAAGAGATGGCTTTAGTTTTTAATAATGGATATTACAAAGACGTTCATTACCTCATAAAACCACCATATGATTTTCTCAGATTAACAAAGAAGGCTCGCAAAACGGCGATATTGTTAATGAGATGAAGTTAAATGACTTCGCCGATTGTGGATCTCATCTAAATAAAGGCGTATGTGCTCTAAGAAATACACGAGTTGTACTAGATTTTACTATAGACTAATATTTCGTGTCATCTAGAACGAATAACTACATTGAATAAAGAAAAATAATTCTTTAGTTGCATTTCTGCTTTTGAAGAATACACAACAGAATGGGTCTAATTTCAAATTTTGTATTTAAAACAAATGTTAGGAAAATTGATGATTTCCTCAAGGAGTTTGAGGATGTGCTTTTTCCTGAACATTCCAAATTGATGGAGGAATATCGAGAATTTTTTTGGAGTATGGAAACTATCGTCTAATTCAATCAAAATATGGGAAGGTGTGCTCATGGTCATGGTGTGCTCATGGTCCACAAATGACGCTAGAAGTGGAGTTGATACTTGTGCTTGTCACTACTTTGTATCATATGAGAGAAAACTGGATCGCCTTATATTTCAATACACTAACCTTAGAATGAGGTTAAACAGTAGGGATATTAATAATAATACACTTTACTTGAAAATGAATATTACAAATTAAATTGTAACAATAAGAAAAAAAATAAGCAAATGTCTGTAGTTGTAGCATTTTTACTATAAATAAATAAATTATACAATGAAAAACAAAAAACAAGTTTCTTTATTTAAACAATGGAATCTTTTTAACAAGTGTGTGATCTATGAGGTGTTCTATGATTCATAAGCAATGACAAAGAAGGTGAGAATAGAGAAGCGAGAATTTCTCATTCACCAATCATTGAACCCACCCTCATATCCGAAATCATGTACATTCATAATTGTGGTTCTAGTCGATCGTCCACTTGACTCAAGCCTATAGGTTACAGGCTACTCGTCTTGTATACAATCTTCTCCTTACAAAATACAAGCACGTACGCACACACAATTGAACCCACCCTCATGAAGCTGTTCACCGATCTTCCACTTGATTCAAGCCCATAGGTAACAAGTTACATGTCTTGTACACAAAATCCTCCTTAAATAATATGATCACGTACGCACACACAAGTGCTACTGAGTGATCCTCTAGCAAATGTCAACCAGCATTATGAAAAGGGTTGCCCATAAATCTGTACCTTTCGATCATAAATGTCTCACACGGAAACCAGCACAACACACATTTTCCTAAAAAAGGTCGTACACACGTACAATTGGGTGATCCTCTAGCCATTGTCAACCAGCAATATGAAAAGGGTCGCCCATAAATCTATACCTTTCGATCATAAATGTCTCCTACGTGATCCACACCCACACATTTTTCCAAAAAAGAGTCGCTCCCCCCACACATTTTCCTCAAAAATGTTGCTCCCACCACACATTTTCCTCAAAAATGACCCACACCATTCGCTCCCCCTACCTAAAAACACGTACCAAGTGCTATAATTAGGCAATTAAAAAACGAAACCACTTCCTGTCATAGAATCCCCAATTCCCTACTACTAATGGAACCAAAAACTTTTAGGTGACTAATCGATGGTTTCTTGCCAGTCCACGCTTCCATTGGAGTCATCGCGATCATTGCCTTTGTGGCTGCACGATTGCGTAAATACATACACCGCTGTGTTTACTGCCTCTGCCCATAGTAACTGATCCATGCCTGATTGATCCAATAAGCCCCTAGCCATCTCCACAAGCGTACGATTAGGTCGTTCAGCAACACCAATTCGTTGAACGTTTTGTTCACATATTCGCGTCCATTGTCGATGCGAATACACTTGATCATCCTTCCTGTTTGACGCTCTACCAGATTTTTGTACTCCACGAACTTTCGAAAAACCTCGTCCTTTCCTTTCAGGAAATATACAAAATTCCGCCTTGACTTGTCATCAATAAATGTGAGGAAATACTTAGAGCCGGCAAGAGACTTCGTTTCGAAAGGGCCACACACATCAGTGTGCACCAGTTCCAGAACGACACCCGTGGAACACATCAACAATTTCCATTCCTCGCACCAGCCTCATGTTTGCCATTTCACGCAAACTATCATAATTGAGATGACCATATCTGTTATGCCACAACTCGATGTCCGACTTAAAAGCTGCATAACATATGTTACTTACGATGATTTTCAAACGTATTCAGATTTCGTACTCGTTTGGCCTCGAGTATACATTCGCCGCTTTGGAATACTCGTGCACTGCTTGAATCGAAATATACCTTGCACTTTTTTGCTCCGGCTTGTCCCACAGTCATGAAATTGCTCGTCAACTGTGGTACGAACAATACGTTGTTTAGTACCAGTGTACACAAATCCGTTTCACCTCTGCCTTCTGCTTGCAAGGTGTCGGCGTCCGCCAAACAGATCGTTTCGGTATGCGCCTCAAACTTTGAAAATATTTGCTTATCGCAACACATATTACTTGTCGCTCCACTGTTCAAGCACCAGCCGAGTTTCTTAAAACTGCTTGCATCCAATGCGTTCAGTAAGCTACAATTCCTTTGTCCGGTCGCAATTTTTTTTTATTTTTAATTAATTTGCAATTAATCTGCGACAATTCGCTTTAATATGCCCTGTTTCACAACATTCGTAACAGACGATCTTTTTCAATTTTTTAAAATAACATTATTTTCTACATTCTGCAGTATAACTCAAACCGCTTGAAGATAGGGGTAACATATATTTTTATTATAAATAATCATTTTTGTTGCCTTAAATGTAGCCGAAGTGTAACACTCTCATTACGTAAATTAACTAAATTTCCGTTCTGTATCTTTCTCGTGTTCACGGGGAAATAAATAAGATTACGGGGCTTCTCACTCAATTTATAGCCTGGAGGAACATTTAAAGCAAACTCATGCAATAGATGACTTGATTCTGCATTAGCAAATGATCCGCTTACAATGTTACATTCTATTCGAATTGCTGGTCTGAGATAAGTATAGAATTCGGCTTTAGTACCTTTTTGTTAAATCCGAATAATTGACCAATAGTATTGGCTTTGTTAAAATGTATAGGTTGTTCCTTAGTCGAAATCATTACTTGAAGCGTATTATTGTTACTTTCAATGAGTGGGAGATTTAATTTATTTACTTCTTTTCCTTCATTTTCTCAATAATAATATTTTCTTATTTCGCTAAGCTCGTATGATCCAACAGATATCTCAAAAACATGTTCTCCAATATGTAATAAATTATTATCATGATCCACATTTGGAACTGAGTTATACATGTGAAAATCAATGAGTGCACATAATTTTCCTTCAATTCAATGGGTGGATGATAGATTGCCATTAAAATTGAGCTGTTGTTGAAGTTTTCTCTTTTTTTATATCATATTCTAATAAAGTCAGCGAATCCCCGTCTATAGCGTCCATTTTCTAGAGGATCATCTTTACTTTACGCGTGTATACGTTTGATATAAATAAAACGCATCAACGATATTATGTCGCCCCATAGAAGTCCCCAGAAGTATGCACGAATATTATTTTGTTTTAACATGCAACATCATCCAAAATTCTTAAGGAGTTCCTTTTGGCTTTACTTGGCGAGAGAACGTTTTCATTTTATGAAAATGTAAAATATCCCATTCCTTTTATTGGGCTCACAAGTGTTTTCAAGTATTCATATATTTCGGTTGGTGTAAAGACTTTGAATATAAATAAATATTTTCAAACTTAAGCCAATTTGGGCTTTCAATCAAACTGATCATTACATTTGTTTTTCCACAATTAGAAGGTCCAACGATTAGAGCTCTAATTGAATCGCGTAATAATCTGCTATGTCTAACTTGTTTATCTTCCCCATTTTTAAAATCGATATTCTTCACTTCTTTATTCGTTTTTTGTTTTATTAATCTCATATCAGATATTATTTTCTCAGCAGATCGTTACTCTCTTATAAGACTTTGAAGAATAAACATCAATTCAAATGCTAGTGCGCTTTTATAAACTACCTAGTAGCAAACCACGGCTCCGTCAAGGTAGAGGTATTATTGATAAAAAAAATAAACTCCCTCCCATTTGAGATACATATGCCAGGTTATCAGTTCTATGGTCCAGGAACAAAGCTAAAAATTCGCTTGGTAAATGGCGAAAATGGAATAACTCCATTAGATGCTGCGACCGTCATATAGCTGATTCAAATTTAAAAAAAATTTTATTGATTGCCCGTTTTATCTGGCCGTTACTTGTCTTAATTTTGAATATTCTGGCGTTATTGTCTTTTCCTTTCACCGTTTCTATTATTTTACCCATTGGCCATTTCCCTGGGTGTGTATTTTCGTGTTTGATTAATACCACCTGGCCCTCCTTAAGGTTTTCTTTTTCACTGCGCCATTTTGTTCTTTTTTGCAGCGATACCAAATAATCCTCTTTCCATTTTTTCCAAAACTCTGAACTCATGCGCTGAATATATCTCCATCTATCGAGCGATCCTATTTGTTTATGCACAAACATATTTTCTGGTGCGGTAATAAGTGGCCTACCCACTAAGAAATGTCCAGCGATGAGTACGTCATCCGTCCCATTCTCATTTTCCATAGGGATTAATGGACGTGAGTTCAACACAGCCTCTATGCGACATAGCAGTGTAGAAAACTCCTCATATGTGCAGCTGTTGTTACCAAGAATCCGCTTTAGATGGTACTTCATCGATTTGACGCCAGCTTTCCACAATCCACCCATGTGGGGGCTCCCCGGGAAATAAAATCCCAAGTTATGCCATCTTTTTGTAATAGCGCTGCTAATTTGGCGTTGCTCAAAATAGCCGCTTCCAGATCGATATTTAATTTTCTTGTGAGATTTTCCGATGATTATGGGATGTTTCATTGTGTATGGTAAGGTCGAGTTTTGTAGTCGACCTCCAACACTCAGGACGCCCTCGTTGTCCAGAAACGGGTAGAGTGGTAAAAGTTTATTCCTTGTCTCCAAACTTTTATATTTCTGAAGTTGACGAATTTCTTTTCCAAAGTCCAAATGTTGTTGATGCTTTATTATTGTTAATTTTGCTTTATTCCAAAGGTTGGCGTCTGTGAACCGTGATTTAAAGACTTTTCCCGAAGCCTTGATATGCATCGTAAAAAGATTACGCCTTTTTCAATAAACTTGAGTATTTTGTTAGCAATCCTATTATTGGATTGTTTTCATTAAATATTGTTGCGACATTGACAGGCTCCTCTTCTTGGTATACTTGCCAGTCGCTGGCAGGCTGAGTTAGCCACTGTGACCCATGCCACCAAATTGAATAATTTTCAAGCTTTTTTTGTGAGATTCCTCTCGAAGCTACGTCTGCTGGATTCTCTGCCGATTTTACGTAGCTCCATTTTACTAATGGTAGATGCTTCGAGATATCATCCACCCTGGTTTTTTCAAATTTATCCTTACTGCGCTTATTTGTGATCCATGCAATTGTAATTTGCGAGTCGCTCCATGCGTTAATTTGAACTTGACAGTTTATTGTAGACGATAATCGAAATAGTAATTTAGCCACAAGTTGAGCTGCACATAGCTCTAATTTTGGGATGGTTTTTCTGTTCTTAATCGGATTTACCTTGCTTTTGGCTGCAAGCAGGGTAACTTGGCTACCCAATTTTGCATACACTACGGCAGCGTATGCCTTCTCTGAGGCGACGCAAAATCAATGAAGCCCAATGTGTGTTATACCTGTGTTTCCAATCCAACGCGGAATCCCTATGCCTGTTAATGCTGGTAGCTCATTTGCAAAGTTGCACCAAACGTCTGCCAAGCACTTCTCCAGTTCAGTGTCCCACGTGAGCGGCATTTTCCATAGCTCATGCATAAAACATTTTCCCTGTAGTGTTACCGGGGTTAGCCATCCTAGTGGACCAAATATCCTTGCTAATTGAAAGCACTGATCGTTTTGATATAAAGTCCAAATGCGGCATTTTCACGCTGTCTCTAGTTTGGTCCCATAGTAATCCCAAACTTTTTATTGACTCGACCTTTATTATTGCGATTTTTTTCGACTCATTTTCGGTTGGTTGTGACGCAATTATTTTTTCATCGTTGGAGACCCATTTTCATATATGCATTCCTTCTTTTTTCATGACAGCTCTTATTTTTTTCTGAATATCCGTGCAGTCTTCAATTGTGTTAGATTCAGTCATTAAATCATCCATGTAAAAATCTTTTTTTATAATACTTGATCATTTTTCGCCATTTTTGCAATATAGATCGGCCAGATGAGGCATTGATGTTGCTAAATATGGTGCTGCTGATGTTCCATACGTTAGAGTCGCCAATTTAAATTCTTTGATTACGTCCTTTGGATTTTCTCTCCAAACTATGTAATTTTTATTTGTCGATACATTTTTTCTACATCTGCTGTTAGCACATATCGCCAGATGCGCCAGCTGGATAGAATATCAGAAATATCCGTATGAATTTTGGGACCGATTGACATTACGACGTTCAGACTGAGCCCACTTGTGGTCTTTGCTGATGCATTAAAAACCACCCTTAGTTTCGTGGTGAGGCTTTCTTGCCTAATTACCGCTTGGTGCGGTAGGTAGTACTTGCCCTGGCCTGTGGTGTTTACTGGCATCATGTGTCCAAACTGCAGGTACTCTTTCATGAAGTCGTAGTAGTCATTGAAGAGTATTTGATTCTTTTTGAATTTTCTCTCCATTTGCATCAATCTTGCTACTGCTTGCCTACGAGAGTCTCCCAATTCAAAATTGGTATGAAATGAAATCGAGACTATAATACGTCCATCCTTATCCACTGAAGTCGTCTTCTGATAGTGGTTTCCGCAATGCTGATTTTCTTCAGTCTCATCGGCGTCTTCTTTTTCCAGTTCCCAGAAGCGCTCCAGATCATTGATGTTCACAGTCATAGCCGCCGTCGGAATTTTCTTTGGCGGTGCTCGAGCAATATTTCCGCAAACTATCCATCCGAGACGTGTCTTTTGCCCCAATGTTCCATTGATCGTTTTGACTTGACTTAAAAGGTCCTTTGTAATTTTGGAACTACTAGCGCTGTAGTCCGCGCATTGAATTTACTTGAAAATCGCGATTTGACTTCAACAAGTACACTATTTTTTGCCAGTTCCATGCCTTGTGAAAATATTCCCTGTATTTCCACGGACTCCTTGTTTCTCTTCAACCTTAGAAGCTGCGCTGCTTCTTCTGATATCAGAGTGCGTTGCATCCTCCATAAATCAGTGCACGAAGCTGCTCGTAGTTTCCACTGGCATTTCTTACGTTGACCACAGCAGTGGCCAGTGTTTCCTGCTCTTTTTTAGTTTGAGACAGTTAATTTGAGTTTATTTTCAAACAAGTGCAGGCTTGCATCTTGATTGATTAATTTTCTTAACTACTCTATTAGTTTCGATTGAACTTTTAGTAGCTCAATTAGCTTCAATCGGTCTGATTTCAATATTTTGTTTTCTTTTCAATGATTATCTTTGTTTTCAGATTCGACGTTTAATTTCGAACTCTGAAACCGACGCGAAGTTAATAATATTTTCACTATGTTTAGTGCAGACTATATTTTCCGATTATTCGACGATTAGTTTCGAACTCTGTACCTCGAAGGACCAAAAAATGTGTGAAACACGTTGTGGGTTTTGTCAACAAGATGAGACGACGTTTAGAATCGAACTGTTTGCTCTGACGAGCATTTCTTTATTTTATACAGAAATCTTAAACCTAAATACATATGCAGCCGCTTGTAAGGCGACTCCATGTGATGTTTATTTATCTCACTTAACTGCAGCCACTTGTAAGTCGACTCTCTGTGATATTTTGTCATTAAAAAATATCTGAGCTTGGCAGCGTCTCATGTTCATACTTAAACAAACATAAAAAAAAGTATAATTTGTTTTTGCAAATTCTTGTGTTTATCCAAAGTCATAAATTAGTTATTGTTATTTATATATATTTACTTTGATAACACACAAACCACTTTTTTTTTTGTTATAATACACAAATTGTATTTGTTAGTATTGTTGTTGTTAAAAAAGGGAAAACAAAAAAATACAAATATGCGAAAATATTGCAAATATTGAACCATCTGTCATGTGAAAATTCTGGTCAAACGAATGCTTAAGGCAATTTAAATGTTTAAATGTATTTCAAAACCGGCTAAATGGAGTTCTTGTCCTAGACATAAGGGACCCAATAAACAAAGCCATATTCATAATCCGTAACACGTATGTGCCGTAAATACACGCATATATTATGTAAAACTATCATATAATTTTATGTCTCTTTTTTATATGATTTGTTAATATTTTTTAAGTATTAACAATTTTCCTTAGCGGCAGTTGTGGCGATAAACGATGAGTAGTTTTTGTAAATGATATATGTATATGTATAAGTATATATATATATTTGCATAAATATATACACATATGTATACTTAAATATAATGTACATAAATAAACATATTGTGTAAGCGTCAAATCAACATTAACGTTCCACACACAAATAGATAGTTGAAATAATAAGTAAAACAATATTTACCCACAACTGGAATTTTGTTTTTTACTTGTAATTGATTGTTAAATACATTGAGAGTATGTACACAAAAAATAAAATAAATTAATAGCAAAATACGACAACAAAAAATAAATTTAAGAGAAACCCGAAAAAAATTAAGTAAACAGACGTTAAATGTAATTTGCAACAAACACCTAAAAACAAATATACATATATAAAAATGCATTAGCTTGTAATAAGTATGTCTTGATCCTATTAAGAACATTTCAAACCTAAATTGAAAACAAAATAATCTTAATTGATAAACGAAAAATTACCAAGTAAATGACAAAAAATAAAACTGACAGAAGACAAAAAATTGAGAAAATTGAAACAAAAAAATGATATTTGAAAATAAATGAGTGATTATATATAAATACAAAAATTCATAAGATTTTCATATTCATTTTGCTTATTGCTTAATTGCTTATGGCTTATTGCTTAATTCGGAGGAGGTCCTGTTATTCAGAAATCTGAAATAACTTAAGGATCTGTAAAGAACACACAAGTTTGAGCATACACGAGGACTATCGATTTGCATTCAAAGATCTCCCAGACTTGCCAATAAAAATATTAAAATAAATATGATAAAAATTGGAAAATCTGGCGCAACTTGATCGTCTTTTAAGCAGCAGATTGTTTTAGGCCCACAAATTCAAATAAAGCCATTGAGCCATATAGATATCTTCTTTGGATATTCGTGTTACTTGATTGCCCGATTCAATTTAAGAAATGTTATAAGGGTTACATAAAAAACTGTAGTTTACAATTTTACCTAAACTTTTTTTTATTATTTTGTCAATGCAATGCGTGGATAAACCAAACTTATATTTTTAAAACAATTCAGACTCAGATCAGCCATTGTCGATCTATTTGTGGAATTTTTTCAATCTTATTTGAGTTCCCATAATCTTTAATTAATTTTGCCATATCCTTACTTAGTTAGTGATCTAAAGATCAATAATTCTATATTTTTTACCAATACCAGATGGTGAACCTGCATTGTTTAAACTATTTACACTACGCTCGGAGTTATGCTCCATTTACAGAGTGTTTATTTTAGATGATCTGTCTCTAAGCCTGTTCGGCTTATTTCCGAAGTACCGTACATTGGCCCTTGTTAGAATCCGTACAAAAACAATTTATATTATTTGACCTTAGAGGTATTAAATACCTTAGTAGACCTTTATTAATAAATCTCCCTTCTCACTCTGATCGTAAACGAATGCTTGGTGTAAGCTTTTTACATAAGCTTATAAAAGATGAGATTTATTCTTCTAAATTAGGTAGCCAATTTAATTTTACAAGGAATTTCTGCCTTTTTTTCTTCAAACTTATAGTTGGAGTTGTGCTATCCATAATCCATGGAGAATCTTATGCAGTAAATATAATATGATTTTCCCATTAATAAGTTGTATTTTCCCTATAAATCTTGCTTATATAAACCAGTTGATTGTGCTGCGATTTGGTACTGCAATGTCCAAATTTGTAAAACAGAAAATTTCTTATAGCTCGCCGTTTTATTTAAGCATAATTAAGCTAATACAGCAACCGAATTGACACTGTTTTGTTGAAGATGCATGGCAACCCAGACAACATGCAACCCCATTTTTTGCCAGATAAATGGAAAGAATTGCGTTTTTGGTATACAAAGTGATTGTTTATTTGTATCTTAATTTTTTAGTTGTGTTATTGCTTATTTAGTTGACATTCTCATTCGAAATGCAAGTGATAGAAACACAGACGTATTAACCAATATATGAAAGATAAAGGCTGTAAATTAAATAAATAAATTATTTAACAAAATCAAATTTGTAGCCTGTCTGTGTGTGTGCGTGTGTGGACATTGATTAATTAGATGGGTAGGTTGGGTTAAAATGAATAAAATCGAAATTAAAACAAAACGCTTTAGTAAACATATAAATTTAGGTGATTCTTCTTCACCTCTTTCATCGGATCTAAAATTATAAGACTTCAAAACTTGTTCTTCATAAACTAAAAGAGAGGTTGTTTTGCTAAACATTAATTAAAATTCTGAAATTTTTCCAAGGGGTGACGATTTGCTGTTAACTGTTTGTCGACCGTCCAGAGATAGAGTTTTTGTCTCCTACTCTACCTTTAACCCTACCCCGCTTTGCGTGGGTTGGGGACGGAAGGGGGCCGTAAAATGAACGAAGCCAACTGAAACTATATTGTCTTTGTGTCTTTCAATTTTTAAATCATTTGTTTTGATCGGCTTTTCACTTTTCGAACATTGGTGGTTTTTTGTTGTATTGGTTGTTGTTGTTTTTGTTTTGGTTTTGTGGAAGAGGAAGTTGGTGGGGGCATTGCGCTAGTTAAGCGACAGATAACCCCGAACCTGAACGTATATAGACAGCTACAGGCAAACCACTTCGCAGTGTCTAGTCAAATAGAGTTCCTCTGTAGTCAACCGCAAAACATACGAAATGTCTTTATTTTCACTTTTTGCAATTTGATATCGCATTATCGGGTTTGATGACCGTTAGACCCACGGCGTCCAGCCCTCGTATAATATGGCCAGATTATCCGGATTGGTTGCTTCACGTATCACATAGTCGACCTGCTCGGCAATGGTGCTCCGTTGATTGCTATCCGGATCGCGTCCCTCCAGTTTCATGCGTATCTTCTTCCACACTGATACCCCGTACGCATTCCGCTTCTGCTCGTGCAAATTTGGAGCGCCTGCAATTTGATAAAGTGGATGAGCATCGAGTGAACAGATGGGAACAATCGAGAAGTAAGGTATTACCCTTGTTATGCGTAAATGTTTCATATGGCAGCGAATCATCGGCAGCATGCTGCAGGAACTCATTGATACTCTTGAAGAAGTTATCGACATCGTTGTTGGCCTTCTGTTGGATAAGTAGCAGCTGCTTTTGGCAACTGGCGAGGGTGGTCGGTTGCATAGTATGACGATCGCTGCTTAGATCCTTGCGCAGCTCTACCAACCGCTGGAAGAAGTTCAACAATGTACGCAGGGAGTCGCGCAATTGACCGCAGAGCAGCTGCACATCAATCGGAATCAATTTGCTCGAACCGCTCGTCTGGTCCTCAAGCTCGGCGCATATGTTCCTCATACAAATGCGTGGCATTTGCTCCTGCTGACGCTGCATAATTAAATACAAAACGTAATAAATAAATAATTGAATTGAATGAAAAAAAAATACTTTTCACTTGACCAAGTTTGTTTGTCAGATAAGCGACTGATCTCTAAGAGAGAGCAAGTTTCCGGAATGTAGGAATCATCTAAATGGGTTTTCTTTTCTACATACCAGAATATCCTTGAGTAGGCTGGAAATTAATGCATGGCGCGTCTGCTGCTCAGTCTCCAGTGTCGACATTTCGCGCTGCACCTTGCACGTGTAATCCTCGAGCAGTCCGTGGACATTCGTTAACCAGCACTGATCAATAGAACCTTCGGGATCGAGCAGCTGCACAACTGCCTGCTCGACAGCACTAATCCGTGCATTGCTCTCCAGCCATTGTGCATAGCATCGCAGCCAGGATTCTATGTGCTCAGGCAACTGTTGTTGTTGCTGTTGCAACTCCTGGCCAATAAAACTCATTTGCTCGATGCTGCACAGGGCGCTGGCGCTAGTTCTCAGCTCACCAATCACGTCCAATTGTTCGAGACTCAACTGATGCTGGCGCTGATCAATGCGCAGCAGACTCTCGATGTGATTGCGATTCCAATTGCAACGATGAGTCTGCAGCTGCTCTAGCTGTGAGTCCAACTGATGACGCAGCTGCTCCATGACCGCTGAGCTCTCGTCGAGTATCTGCCAATTCTCGTAGATAGCCTGGCACAACTTCTGCCGACTAATGATGTGTCCGCAGGGTACCTCGCCATCGAGTAGATCACCATAGGCCCAATAATGTGCAGATGCAATCAGCGTCTGTGCTTCGATCTGTTGATTGAGTAGCGATATTTCGCTCTGTTGATGCTGCAAAGTTGCCTTCACTTGGAATGCCACAAAGAAGCTGTTACACTGTTGCAGCACACCCGCCGGACAATCGGTGATTGCCGCCAGCTCCTGACCGCAATTCGTATAGAATGCATAGCACAACAGCGGCACCAGACCCACAATATAATCCTGTTGCAATCGATGCACAAAGCTTTTTACCGGGCCACCCATCTGCCGGATATCGTAGCTCTGACTGGTGCGCAGAGTCTGCAGTACCAGCTCAAAGAAAACGCCGCCACTCAGATGCTCTCTGCTCGCGTTCTTCAGTAAGTTCAGTTCCTGCAACAGATCAGAGATTGAAATGCGGAATGTTTAATAAGGTGAGGAAGTTGAGCATTGGGCGTAATATAGGAAAAGGGAACTTCCTGACAAATAACAAAAAATGATTATTTTTTAATTCGATTCGTCACTGCAAGTCACCAAAACCCAATTTTAAATCATTATGTGTTTTTTTTTTAGCTTTTGTAAACATGTTTTCTACTTTCTCTATCTTTACCGCCGTCTCTTTCTCTTTTGTAACCAGCAAAAAGAAAAAAAATAAAGTAAGAAATATTAATTTCTTATTATCTAAATAAAAATATAAAGCTATCTTAAATCAGATTTTGAGGTGATTGGATATTCTGTTCGAATTTGAGCTGGAAACTTGGAAGAAGACTTTGATTCGTGTGGCCTCCCATTTACATTACATTTACATTTACATTTACATTTACATGGGTCTTACTGGTTACATATTAAAATCTCTTTAAGATTCCCCTTTTGTTCCCTTTAAGTCTGAAAGATGGGACGAAGACATTACTACAAGCTCTGGTTAACTCCTACTATTTCGGAAGTAGGCAAGTAGCTCACCATATACTGTTGTGCCTGATCAATCTGAATATCATCGACTTTTAATTTAATGGTGCGTCCAATTTTTTCCAGTGCCTTGGCGAGCTGCTCGAATTGTTCGTGTGCCGGCTGTAGACAGAGCATAAACTGCTCGGCGACAGTGGGCAAAGGAACTGATGATTGCTCCTCCGGCTGGTGGAGGTGCTCCTCCTGCTCTTTCTGCTGTGACAGTGCCTGCGAGTAGCGTTCGCTCATCGCCTTACTGCTCAGCTGTAGCAGCGCATTCAGATCAGCCAAATTGGGACTAAGCAACAGCAGGCGAAAGATGCTATTGGGCACTTCCAGCTCGAAGATGTGCTGTAACTGAATCAGTGCGGTGAGTGCCGTATTAAGTTCGCTCAGCTGCTCGTTGGCCTGCTTCACGGACTCCCCGATGAGGCTGTTGCACATGGTGCGTACAAGTTGAATGAACTGCAATTGTTGGTGCGTCAATTTGGAGTCGTGTGCAGCCAAAGCAGATTGCTCGTAGATGGAAAAGGCAGCGGTAGACTCATCCATCGTTTGAAGGAGTGCCGCATTGTGCTGCTTCTGGTTGAAGCTGCTCTCGTGGATGATTGCGAGTAAGGATTGCGGTTGCGGTTTTTGCATTTCACTGTCAAATTTCTGCTTTAAATGGTGCTTTTGACAGTTGAGTTCCATCCAAACCTTTTCCAGTGTTTGAGCAGCGCTCAATTTTTCGTCGGCATTGATGCGCCTCAGCTGACTGGAGGCAGTGCTATTGCCACAACTGCTGTCTGCCACATGCCGTAAATGCCGCGCGTATGTGTCGTGGAATTGCACATACTTATTCTTCGAATTCGCCTGCACCGGATAGTAAAACATAATCAAAGCATATTGGTGCATGTGCTCCACACACTGCAGCCCAAGATCGCTCAGACGGCCGCAGAGCTCGTCCAGCTGGCTGCGTGTGCTTATGAGTTCCTCCAAAATGTCGTCGGGCAGATGGCCATCCACCATCTCCAGTTGATCTTCGTAATCGGTTTGCATGCTGCTGCCCTCCACTTTAAATTCAATTAGATGCAGGTTGATCGTGGAGAGATGCGACAGTTGCATGCAACGATTATAGCTGGCCATGAGGCACTGCGCCCGCTCGTAGTCCGCGCGACATAGGGTCGTCTGTTCGGCCAGCAACTCCTCGCAGCTACGATTGATGGCATAGCGTGCCGAGGCCGTATTGAAACTGTGACTCTCGATCGCCGTGCCCAGCGACTTAATTTCGGCTATCAGAGCCGAACGATTGTTCAGATTCGCCAGCTCTTGGTCGGCGCTGAGCCGCTGCGCCTGCATCAGCTGCAGCTTCCCCATCTCGAGCACCATTTCCGACAGCAGTGGCGACATTTTCAGCCTGTAAAGCAAATTTGAGCAAGTTAATTAAGCCAAGTCACTATTTAATTAACACAATTATTTACATTTAGATAAGTAAGAAATTTTTGATTTTTGGTTTGAAAATAAGAACTTATTTTTGATTTTTGTTTAAAAAATTTTTAATTAAAGTTTACTTCTTCAAAAAAATTAAACCAAATAAAAATTTTGAATTTTCGATTTAATCGTTTTCTTTAAGTTGTTTTTTTTTTAATTAAATATTTAATTCTTGTTTTAAATTTGCAGTCTGAAATTCTATTTATCTGTTTATCAAATGTTTGCATATGAAAGGAAACTAAACTAATTTTAATCAGCTGATTAAATGGACGCAGTGAATCTGTACACGATCCCGACAGGATTTTAAATTTATTGCAGAATCTGTTATAATGAGAAAACACTTAACATGAAGCCCGAAACTAAACTTTTAATATTATTGCTATTAAATGCAATTATATATTGCATATATCTGCCATAAAACTGAATGGAAATATGCAATTAAGTGTGGAATATGTAAAAAAAAAAAGCATGCAATAATGGGATAGCAAAATGACTATCCTATTCGATATTACTCACTTGATAGAGCTCCAAAACTTTTGGCACTGGTTCAACTTGCCGACATAGTATCGCCGTTTGGCATCGCAATCATACAATTTATTTTTGGCTTTGTCCTTCTTTAGACATTTCATCTCATTGGAAGAGGTCGACGAGGGCCTGGCATTCATGGCACGTCGCAGAGCCGCTCCATCATCATTAATCGTCCAATCGACCAGAGGATCATAGACGAACGCCTCCAGCAGGGTGAGCAATGTTTCCCGCTCTTTGCGCATCACCTTAAGAACATACTCGCAGCCCAGGCGAAACGAGCCCTGCAAAATAGCAAAAAAAAAAAAAAAAAGGAAGATAGATAACCAGATGCACACAAATACATGTGTTGTATTATATGTTAAAGGAAGATCATAAATTGATGCGATTAGTATGCGTACTCGTAAATAATAGCACAGATCGCGATTATCGTCACGCCTATCAAATAGATACAAATCCTATATATATACACATATGGAAGAAGATACTTTCGACAGCCGTTGCAGTCGTAAAGCGACACAAGCCAAACATTTTTATATGGACTGTTCGAACTGCTGATTTTATGATATGCTAGGCATATGTATATAATATATATACAGAGGTTTCTACCTGAATTACAGATACGCACAATCACTGTGGACAATTGTTGATTGCTGCATTTATTTTATTGTGAACCAACTTTGCACTTGTGCTTCGATAGTTCATATTTGGGGTTAATTAATGTGACACATATATTAATTTATGCATGTATTACATATGAAGTACCCATTTTAAAATCTGTGTCCACATTGGGACTCTAGTTGGGACCTTCAAAACGTCTTCTTTCGACAAGTTACATACTGCTTATAGAATTCTTCTTCTATAAGATAAGTGCCACTTATATCATTATATAATTAAGTGAAATACACAGAAGATTTCACAATGTGAAAATCATTTTGTTAACTTAATCGTTTCCTAATGATAGAAAGTTATTTATTATAAATTATGTTTGTTTTTTACTAATGTTAATATATAATAGTTGAGCTAGCATTAAAATTCGATATTCCCCATTGGCCCAATTGTAAATATAGAAATTATATCACTTGTTAAATATAAACTGGCAGTAAGCCTGACAGCTCAGCTAGGGTTAACACCGAAGTGCTTAAAACATGTACACGAAATACTCGTAGATAGGGAAATGTGCCAGTTGCGGACGAACCCATTAGATAGCTGCTAATCATTTACCCCACCCGTTAAAATACATCAAATGCCAGCCAGGTGGTAACTACAAAATACGCTACACAAATCCATCGGGCACCGCTGAGGATTTGTGTCTTTTTTTTTTGCAGAGAACCGCATTTAATTATGGGTTACACTCAGAAAAAAAAAACCGGACTGATTTTTATAATCTATAATCTACAAAGATCCTACATTTTAAAAATATATTAAATTATTTGTATATAATAAAAATAAAAATAGGGAAATGCACCGTATTTTGAAGAGCCTTTCTAACTTTAAGAACAATTTTTTTTCTTTTTATGGGAATAATTAAAAAAAATAAAGTACATATTTAATTTGAAAATTTGTTTTTTCCGAGTTGCACTCAGCCGGTCGAATATGGTTTGGGGGGTTCTCAATGCTTATCAACGGATTGTGTTTCTCACGCTGGATCTGTCACTGGTTGCTGTCAGTTATCAGTTGGCGCAAACCCGAAACGTAAACAAACGACACCCACGACAACAGCAGCAGCAGTCGAGTGGGGCAGCAGCAGCAGCCTAAGCAAGTCCTTTGCCCCATGTGAACCAGACTATCGACCAGATTGCTAAACACTGCCACACAGTGCGTATCATAGTTGCGCTTTGTCGCCGTGTGTGTGTGCGTGTGTGTTCGTGTGTGTGCGTGTGCGCGTGTGTGTGGGAGATTCCCATAAAACGTCGTGTGGGTCGTCGTCGTCGTCGTCGGTTTGAGTCATGGCCACCAGCAAGGAAATGCAATTGGAATCGGTAACATCGGAGAGCAATATCCAGCTGCTAAACAGTTGGATGGGCGACACCTGGGTGATTAGCCACGATGATAGCGATGCTACACTATTAATCAATAATCCCACACCGCTTGAAGCGCTACTTCCGAGTGAGCAGCTGCAACAGACACAGTCTCAGTCGTTTAATTCGCTCCTGATACTCTGGTTCATCACCAATGCGATCATTTTTGTTGCCATCCTGGTCGGCAATTCTCTCACAATTGTTGCGGTGCGCACTTGCCGCAATCTACGCTCGGTCATATCGAATCTGTTCATCCTTTCGCTGGCCGTCTCTGATTTTATTGTGGGTATCGCATTGCCCTATCACGTGGCATTCTATATGGGCATCGGTCACAATTTGGGTCGATTGCGTGGCCTCTGTTTATTCCGTTTCTTCCTCTTCATCTGCGCCTGCTGCGTGTCCATATTGACCCTGATATCCATTGCCATAGATCGATATATTGCAGTTATGTACGCCCTGCACTACAGACGGTAAGTGCTTATCCAATCCGGCCAAGCCCATTATCATTATCGGCCATATTGAGCTATATTCATATTACGAATATCTATTTGGTTTGCCAAGATATCCAGCCTGAACTCACTAATTATGTACACAAAAACTATGGACACATATCAAAAAGCTATAGCAGCTATCTGACAAAATGTCGAGTGAAGAGAAATAAGTTGGCCATTAATATAATTCTTGTAGTAGTCCAAAGGTGTCCTCAGTTCTCACACTCCAATAGTAATCAGAATATCTTTTGGTTTCAGCTACATGACACGTCGGGTGGCCTACTTGATCATCACGAGCAACTGGTGTGTGGGAGCCTTGGTGGCCCTGATACCCATCTTTTGGAACAAGTGGTCCGAGGCGCACGGCTGCGAATTCGATGAAGTGCTGATGCCCTGGTATGTGGCTGGCATCATTACGCCCGGATTTGTAATCATCTGGATATGTATGCTGATCTTCTACTGGCGCATTATGCGCGAGGCCTCCAAGCAGGCGAAGCGACTCCGTCAATGTGTCGTCTACAATACGCATAGTAGCCATAGCATACTGCATCCGGATTGGAAGAGTGTGCAGATCGTCGTCTTCATCATGGGCTGCTTTACGCTCTGTTGGCTGCCATATTTCTGTGTCGCGATTGCGCAACTCCTTAGCGTTTGTCGGAGCAGTTCGATGATTTATAAGACGGCCTTTTTGCTGGCGATGGCCAACTCGGCCCTCAATCCGATCATCTACTCATGGAAGAACGCCGGCTTCCGACGAGCCTTTGCCCAAACACTTTGCTGCAAGTCCGCCAGCTGTTGTCGCATCGATGACAACGATCTGGAGCTGCACTTACCCTCCGACAGCGTCAATAAGCGCATCGACAGCAACTGCAACTGCAACAGCAACAGTAACAGCAATACCAGTGACACATCCAACAGTAAACCTACCAAGCCAAAAATACAACCACCCACTCAGTGCCCGGGAGCGCAAGAATAAGCATAAATAAATCAATCAGACACTAAAACAAAGTTTGTTTTAAATTCAAGTCGAGCAGATTTAAGACAATCTTGATTGATGCGATACCATCTCAACCAATGGTTAGGTTTAAGAGCGAATCTTTAACAGGGTCTGCCAGTTAAAAGATACAAGCTAATTCGAATTACCAGGGAGTACGACATACTTGAGATCTCCAATGTCAGCATCTATAATTCCTGCAAAGATCTTTGGTACAACCAACCAAACATCTTGTTCTCTCCGTTTAACGATCTTGAGAAAAGCTTTCGAGGATAATTGTCGCACTCACTCTATAGAAATCATATATATCTATCCATAAGAGATATAAACATACACAAAGTAGGAAACAGTGATACCATTACTAAACTTGAGCATAAGCCTAGCTTATATTTGGTTTCCTTATAATCTTTAAGCTTTGGACAGGTTAGCACATTTTTCTGACATTCAAAAGTCTCCCTAGAGTTCAAATTCTAGGATATGTCGAAAGAAAGAAGTCGTAGGGCAAGCCTAAAATTCCTAATGAACAAATCGAAGGGTTCCCCAAGAATACCAAGAATACCTATCAAAATATGCTTGACGGGCAATTGTAAAACAACGCAGAAGATTAGTAACCAGTTGTGATGAACTGTTTATCAAGTACTACAAAATATCCCAAGGTTAATAGTCTTATGGATAGATGAAAATGTGTGGCGAACTCACCTCAATGCCCGTTATGCCCAAGGCATGCACCATGTTCTGGGTAAGGCGGAACGGCACACGTTCCGGGATGCGCAAGGTGCGACCCTTTTCAAAGCAGACATTATAATCGATGTGTACGATATCGCCGCTTTTCAAATTGATGAGCACATTGTCCAGATGGCGATCGCCCAGCCCGATGACATAGCCAATGACAGACATGACCGCAATGGAGCTGGTGTAGCGACGAACCGACTGACGCCATTCGCCTGCAGAGCTGGCGTGGCACCATAGCTCCCGGGCTAGCAGATTGTTAGGCGTCTCCTGCATCAGTTCGTTGAACACCTGTCGCATCACGGATAGGGGCCACTGGCGTCGAGGATCGGTAACGCGCATATTGTGCTGGGCCAGCAGCGGCGATAGTTTGCCGTAAAAGAGATCGGTGAGGCGGCGCGACGAGGCAGATGTCTCCTCATCCGGCTGGCGTTGTTGCCACTTCTTGTAGAGCGCAAACAGGGGCGTCACCCCATCAACCCAACTGATTAGACCCGATTGGGGACCCAGTGGTATGACAGAGTAGTGATGCGCACGATAGCAACTGTATGGTGTATCCTTCTTGCTGGCCATAATTGCGTTCGAGATGGACAAAAATTGCATGATGCGCTCATCCAAATGCAGATCCTCCAGTCCCTTGAAAAGGAACGTATACTTTTGTCCATTGCTGCCGTAAAAGGCGACCTTTTTGGGTTTCGTTTTGGTGGGCAGAACGCATACCGTACTCTCCACTTGATCAATAAAGATCGGCTGCAGTTCATTTTGCGCATCCAGGCCTGGCATGGAGATGGACATGCGTCCAATCTCACACAGCACCGGGCTAATGCAACTCATTTTGAGGGTGCTGCTTGTGCCGCGCAGCATATTCGTTTGGAAGATGTTGTAGAGCTGTTTAAATTTGTTCCAAGCCTCCGGATACGGTTGGTCACGCAGTGCGTCCAGTGTACGCTTGATGGACGAATCGAAGCGTCGCTTGAAACTGCGCTCATAGCTCGTCTCCGGCTCGCGTGCCGTAAAGGCTATTATCGCCTCCAGATCTTGCAGCAACTGCGGACGCCAGCTGTCGAAACGATTCTGCTTGCCCTCCACATCATCCGGGTTAAACTCACTGGCCATGCTATGGACGCGACCCACATAGCTGTTGTAGATGTGCGCCAATGAGTGGATCCAATATTCATCCCACAGCAGGCAGACGCGACGCAGCTCCTTCACCAGCAGCTGGACATGCTGCACCACCTCGGGTGATTGTTTGGTCAGGGCATTCAGCAGGCAGGCATAGCTGCCCTCTGTTGGTGGTGTGCTGCTGATAGTGTTGGTGCAGGTTAGGGGCGTCGCCTGCAGCTCACGATTAGCGCCGACGACAGCGGGAAAGGTGACCAGCTGCGGACGACTCTCCGCCAGGCGGCAGAGCAGGGCACAAACACTCTGCCTCACATAAGGTTCATGATGATTGAGGCGACTGAAGAGCTGTGGTATGATCACCTTCCAGGGTCCAATCGGTGTCGTCTTCAATCCCTGCTCGAGCACATCCTGCAAACCGCTCGCATGCTTCACAATCAGCCGTAGCAATCGCAATGTGGCAGTCACCATATTGCTATCGTCGACATGGAATCGCGACTGTTGAGCGCCCGATCCCTTCAAACTGAGATAGTGAAAATATGAGTGAGCCGCCGCCTTGTAGTAATCAAATGTTTGGGCCATCGCACGCCGCCAGATGCGCACGATCATGTCCAGTGTGCTGGGCGGCCGATGTGCAAGCAATTCAAGGCGACGAAGTCGCTGCTCACATTGTGCATCCGTTTGAAGGTCCGTCTCCTCGCAGCTGCCCGGCGGCGATTCCATGCGCAGCGCCTGCATCAGCTCCTGCAGATCATCATTGTCGAGCGCACCATTGTCAAGCGCATTAGTGGCGCCCAGTTCGCAACGAATGGCATTGATGTCCTCTGGACTCAAGATGCAACCGTTGTCGACAATTTTTTTGCCCCAGCGATAACACCAATTGCCATAGGCAATCAATGCCTCCTCGTTATCGGGCCGCTGCAGCAAACTGGCATAGATTAGCTGTGCTACAACACGTTCGCCATGTGGCTGTAGGAGGCTGCCACTGTTACTGCTGATGTTGATGCTGTTGGTAGTTAATGGACACTCGGGCAGCAGGTCTAAGAGCTGTTGCAACGTGGACGACATGTTTGTGGCCAGACCACTGCAGCTGCGCGCACTTATCCAATCCGACAGAGTCAACAGCAGCTCAGCACCCACTTGCAGCGGCTGCTCCTGCTGCTGTTTCTGTAAAAAGAGGCAGAGTGCCGCACATATGTTAATGGAGCTGAGTTCGGTGCAGTGCAGCTGTGGCTGCTGTTGTGAGTGATGCAAACACTTGGCCACCTCAATGAAGCCACGCAGCAGCGGTTCTTCAGTTATGACCAACGATTGCCGCAGCAATTGCCCGGCGATTTGGGTGAGTGGTTCACCAAAGTATTGTTGCAATATTGCTTGACTTGTCAAATGATTACCCTCCTCGCGTGCCAACATCGCTGTGTCCACATACAGTGTGCTATCGGTGTCGTTTAAACAAGTGCGTTGCAACAGCTGTGTCCAGATCATGCAACGCAATAGCAGACTGCTCGTTATGCAACTCTGTTGTAAGGCATCCTCTCGGTCCAGTGGCAGCAGAGTAAAATGCTCGTGCGCCGCATGTTTTGCAACAATGTGCTGCAGCAGCGTCAAGTGCTGCCAATGCTCTTGTTCTTGGCTGGTGTTGAGCAAACATTCACGCCAATTCGAGTCCAGCAGCGATTGTTGCATCTCGAACATATCGGTTTGACCGAGCGTCCGACGCAGCACTGCCTGCTCCAGTTTGTCGTGGATATAGCTGGCCGCAAAGCTGGCTGGCTGCTTTTGCTGGTTGCCAGCTAGTTCGCTGCTGGTGGGCCAAATGCATAGATTGTGCAGTGCTGCATTCAGTTCATCCGATCCACCGATCTGACCATTATATTTGACCAACTGAGACTCCATGGCGCTCAGTTGAACGCTGCTCATCTGTAGAAATGGATTAAAAGTGGCATGCTCCTCAGTGCGTTGCATTTGCAACTTCAAGTTAATGGATTCCGCCCATTGACCAGTGCTGTGCAGGCACTTAATCATTTGCGAGTGCACAAATTGCCGTGTGTGCGTATCCAGCTGGACGGCTTGCTGCTCATCTTCCAGCACACTGCGATAGCCGGCCAATGCCTGTTCCCTGCGTCCGGCTGCCTGATCAGATGCATGCAACAGCCACTGATAGCACTTCTCGCTCTTCGAGCGTGCCCAGACATGCAAACCACGCAATGCATCCGATTCCTTGCACTGGATATACGCCCAGGCCAAATAAACCATCGCCTGGCTGTGCAATGAGCAATCCTGTGACTTTTGCGTCTGCAATATTTCCTGCAAAAGAAAATTGTCTTAATGTAATGGACGTAATCTATTGCTTTTAGAAATAGTTTCTAAATATTAAAAAAAAAATATTATATATGTTAATTAAATAAAGACTACTATTATAAAATTATGATGTTATTGTCTAAAAAGTACAAATGCAAAAATTATTATTAGTTTTAAAAGTTATTTTCTAATATTCGCAGATAAGAAATGATATTTACTGACTCGGCTTTTATATTAGTTTTCAACTGTGGGAAATTTATAGATATTTTTATAAACAATATAAAATGTTTATATGTGTGAAGTTAGTAGTTTAAAAAATAATTAACATAAGTATCAAAAAAGCTAATAATAAAAAAGTATTTATATATAATTATTTTAGTAAGTGCGCTTATAAGGAGGCACTCTTACCTGGGCATAGCGTATGGCCAGCTCCGGCTGCTGGCAGTGCATGGCAATGATGACGACATCGATGCGTATTCGATTGAACCAGGACTGGCATGTGGGATTGTTGAGGCGAAAGAATGCACTCACTGGCTTATCGGGGGCACGCAACGCGAACGCACTGCCCTCGGCGGCATTATATATGTGCTTCTCGAGCGCATCGAGGAAGCCTAACAGCATTCCGAGATTGGCATTCGTATTGCACAGCTGTTGCAGCGACATCTCATCGAAGGCCTGACGCTCCGCATCCTTTGCACAGCCGTTGAGCAACCGAGCATGGCGCAACACAATCGCCTCGATGGCCAGAAACGTGTCCTGCGGCTTGCCGAGCGTGGTGCGCAACTTCTGATCGACACAATAACGTGCCGCCTCGTTTTGCAGCCAGCTGCTGGCCAAACGCTGACAGCGTCGCGTACACTGTGTCAATTTCTCCTGACGCTCGTCGAGCACATTCACCTGACAGCTGCGCACGAACAGCGCACGCAGGCAGCCCTCAAGGGGCAACGGTTGCTCCTCCGGCGTCTGCAGACGTTCCATAAAATCACGGAAGACATTGTCGCTAACGGCGCTGCATTGGCCTAAACGCTGATGCCAGATGCTGAAATGAGTGATGCCGCCAAAGCCAATGGCACTGCGTTTAACAATTGTCAAATGCAACGGCAGTTGGGCATAGATCTGGGCATAGATCACATAGACGCTGTTTTCGCACATCGATTTCAGTTGCTGCAACGCCGTATCGCGATACAATTTGAGCAGTGGCCGGCTGAGAGAGCTGCAGCCATAACTAAGCACGGCCAGCATACATTGGCCACTCTCAATTGGCATATATTTGGGCGTCACGCTGGCAATGCATTCGCATACTGTGAGGAAGTCCTCTTGCTGCATCAGCATCGTTGAGTGCGTTTTACACTCGGCGAGCAGCGAGCTTGTCCAGTTCAGCAGCTGTTGCAGAGTCAGGAGCGATAGTTGTGCCGCCGCCTGCTTTGATAGACAGTGGGCAAGAAACTTGAGTATGTGACCAAAACTGTGCGCCGTTGGTTGGGATGTAATGTTATCGTTGCCATCGCGCAGTAAACTAGAATTTTTGCGAAAATTATGATTCGCCTGGCAGTGAACAATTAGTAGATTAATTATTGCCTGATGATTGGACTCATGCTTCGACCAGATGTTGAGCTCCTCGGCGCGGCAATTGACAATCAGCAGCTGCAATATCGATGGCTTGCAGGCGTACATGCCAATTATGGATGCGGTTTGTTTGGCCAGCGAGGCCAACGCGGTCAATTGAAAGATGAGCAATGCGCTCGCATTTATCTCCATTGGGGCATCTGCAATGCAGCGCACACAATTGTCAATGTCCTCGACGAGCTGTTTGTATGCCAGCTGCAGCAGCGGCACATTTCGGATAAGCAATGTCTCCTGGCAGCAGCGCAAAAGTAGCTTATATGCCGCATGATCACTCCGCACACGAATCGCCGAAAGAAATTCGGACTTCGATTGAAAAATCAATTCGACGAGAGTGTTGGGTAAGTTTGCCCGAAGCCTGCGCACCGTGCACAACAATAAATACATGCAACTGAGCTGTTGAGGTTGGCGCAATTTCGTTATATGCTCAAACTGCAAGTGGAGCAGTTGATTTAATGTGGACGCATCCGGTTCACTGTAGCCATTCAGCAGGCAAATGCAGAAGAGCTCATTAATGTTGATTAAGGCATCGTTGCTTGATTTCCTTGTGTCGTCGACGTCGTCTCCAAGTTTTTTGTTGTTTTCATTGTTATTGTCTTGATGCATCTGCATAAGTACATTGGGCAGCATATTGGTTAGATGGGAGAGGGCAACGCAGACAATTGACTCGCATGTGATACGCATGCGGGTCAGGCACTTAAGTAGGGTATTAAAGGCACCGACGAAGGCTCCGATCCGTTCGACGTCGTGCTCCGTTTGAATATCCTCGATGAACTGATGAAGAAGGCCATAGCTGAAGATTAACTGATTGCTAAAGTAAGGCGTTAGCTGTTCCAGCACGTAGGCACAATGGGCTGTTAGCTGTGTGGGCTGGCCAATCTCCAGTTGCCAGCCAATTATGATATCCACAACATCCGTAAAATGACACTCGAAGGTATCGCGATAATTGTGCGAGAATTGCACAATACACTCGCTAATCACAATGAAATTATCCGGATTATCCGCTGCCAGAAAGTCCTTCAGCAGATGAATTATCTTGTCCGCATAAATGCGAAGATGGCAATTGTTTTGATCATATCTACGAGAAAATAACGTGGTCAACACACACACACACACATACACTTTCAAACACAACAAAACACACTCACCCTAAAGTCGTGCGTAGCGCGACAATTAAATATTTCTGCAATCTTTTATTTGTGCGATAATTCTTCACAATGAACGCCTCGTAGATGGGATACGACATGCGATTGATGTAGCCAATCAAACCGAGCGTCTTACAGCACTGCTCCACAACCAAGGGAGGGCATTGCTTGAACAGCGCCAACATTCCATCGAGGATCACATCGAACGATCGCTTCATATAACCTTTGTTAATCGGTGTTCGCACAGCCATTTCCAGTTTGGTGCACAATTCCAAGGCAGCAGGTATGTTCGATGTGTTGTGAAGTCGCCGCATGATCTGCGACATGCGCAGATCATCGTTGGCTAGCTGCTGTTTGGCATCGCGATCACTGGCCCTGAATGGCACTATAAAAATGCAGATAGTTTATTTTTTGTTTGCTAAAATTAAAAGCATGTGTTTTGGGGCGCACTTACTCTTGCTCTGATTTGACTTCTGTTGTATCCCTTTAGTCAATTCATTGTTTATTTTAAGCACACCTGGTTTCGACGTCTGCATATTGTGTGATCTCGACAACAAAGCTGTCATATTAACATTATTGTCATTGCAATTGTGATTGTAGTGATTTCCATTGTTGTATTTACTATTCCTGTCCCAATTGTTACTGTGGCCAGTTACATCGCTTAGTAAGGTTTCCACGCTACCATCGACATCGTTGCTTTTATCCAGTTGTAAAGCTCCGCTTTGCATTGAAAGATCACTGCGACTGGTGATCGTATATGTATTTAGTTTGCGCCACCGACAAACTCTTTTCGTTGTTTGTGGCTTTCACGCTAATTTTATAGAGATGTCACATTGTTGATAAGTAGTGTGCCCATATATTTTTAACAGTGTCGATAAACAGCTGATACAGCGCACTAGCCCAGTTTTTGAGAATTATCGATCATTTGAAAATCAAAAAGATCGGACTGGCAGAAAAATTTTAAATTTTAGAAAAGCGGAGGATATTTTAAAATTAGGTAATGCTTGGTTTTGATGCCAAAAATTTTTTTATTACAATGCAGTTTGTCTTCATCTGCGACATTAAGATCATCTGTCGTTTTCTCTACGATGTGTAAATAATATACATAAGAAGACTGTCTTGTAGGGTTAGACTGCTACCATATCCAACTTACCGCTTCGCTTATAATTTCATACATTTTTATATATCAATATATATATATATGTTTCTTTTTTTTTTTTGTTCGTATTGTAATGCTCCAATACTTTTTTGCAGCCATAGAGAACGTATATGGCTCATTTGTGTTCTGATTTTGCTTTATACATAGACCCCAGACATTTTTTTAAAACGTATAGTTTTTCAAACAATGGCTGCTCATTCTTACAATGTTAAGATAACCAAGGAGGATTCTTATCGCGAAGATATGAAAACACGTGAAAAGACACGTACGCGGCACCCATAGTGACCGTAATAAAACCGTCCGCGATAAGAGTTCTCCGAACTGAGAAGATAATGAGTCTAGACGCATTTGCAGCAGTAAATATGTAACTAGATAATGTCCTAAGTAGGATAAGAATTATTGTATCTAGCTGTAAGATAATTTAGAAGTTTTCAATAAACCTGCCGAAGCAATTCGGCAGTAGTCTGTGTTCGAACCTTAAACAACATCGTCGTCTTATTATTTTGCTCTTCGTTATTAGCAAATTAATTAATGGCACTTTGCAAATCTTAGATTGCTATTTTCAGATAAAAAAAAATAATTTCGCTCACGAAATCGCAATCTATTTCGTTTGTGCAACTTAAAAAGTATAAAATATTTTTCTTTTTTGACAGCCGCAAGTGAAACTCGAACTCGAAAACCGACCGCCACAATTCCGCGATAAAAATTTGCCAGCTGTTTTTCATTATCGATATACTTTTTTGTTAGGAAAAATACCTCTAAATAAAAAATACCAAAAATAACTTAAAATAACTCAGTATTTTGGTCATTTTTGCTGTATAGATCTGCTCTCTTCACACAAAAGAAGAGCTAATAACTAATAACAAGACTCCGCTCGAAATAACTTCTGATTTTTGACGGCAAGCATGTGTTGGTCTCTTTCTTTTGATCCCAGAAAAGTAGTATAAGTGTTCTTTGTACTATGACATGGCAAGAGTTGTTTGTTGTTAAATGAAATATATCGTCATATTAACAACATATTAGGAAATCCCTAACCGTTCAAGTAGGCATCTATATATATATAAATAAACAAACTATAAACAAACAGTATTATTTTATAATACAACACTATTTACAGTTGGAGAAAAGTTAAAGCTACAGTCAAAATGCCAATCGATACCCGCGAGCTAATGGAAGCTATTGCAATTATAGCCGATGAACAGAATGTTCGAGTTGCCGTGAAACAGTCGGGCAAAGGAACAGCGATCTGTGCAGCTTGCTGCTTTGCAGGTGGCATGCTGATGGGCCCCGTTGGCATGGCCGTTGGTGGCGCTGCCGGCGGCATTGCCGCCTACAAAATGACCAGTGGTATGTAGTGTTTTATGTCCGTTGGGAGCGCTGATTAATGGCTCAATTATCACTTTTCATTCCTTTGGTTAACAGGAACGTTTAAGCCACTTGGCGAGGTCATATTGAACGATTTGACTGACGGACAACGCGAACAGTTGGTGCAGCATGTGACAAAAGCCGTCGCTGAAATACACCCCACAGATGTGGTAATGTCCTTCCACTGATAGCACAAAATGCATCCATACAACAGGCTGTACTTAACACAATAATGTCCTTTGTAAGCAACGAGCTGCGTATGCAAATTGTTGACTGATTATCCAGTTTGGAAGATATGGCGTGTGAGTTTGTGTTATAAATAAACGTTACATATTTTTATTAATAAATGCCTTAGATATACATATACATTAGTAATTACAAGCAGTGCGTCCTCTGCTATTCCCAACCAAGGTTCACCTGATCCCAATTTTCGACAAGGGGCTGATCAATTGTCTCGATTAGCAGGCCACAGTAGGGGCAATCGGCGGCAAGTATTTCTTCGATTTCCGTTTTCAGATCGATGCGTTTCTTGTGCTGATCCGGAGTGTGATTGGCGGTGCCAACGGTTTGTGCCATTAATGTTTCCATTTGTTGCTTAAGCAGGCTGAGTCGACGACTGCGCTCCTTGCTAAGCATTGGTGCCACTTGTTTATCGACACAGTCGCTGTGGAACTTATGTCCACATACAAACACAAAGAACGGTTTCACGAGGAGAATGAGATCGCATACATCGCACACATCCTGCGCCTCCACCCGAATGCCGTGTGCCTTCAGTTGGCGCAGCTCCTTGCAGACGCGTTCAGACTGCTCTTTGGATTCACACATTTCTCGTTGCAGCTCGTGTTTCCGCTGGTTGTAGTCCTATGTTAAGTTGCAAATAGTTGCAATTAAATATTTATGTTCGTAATCAGGAAAAACTTACTTTCAAAGCATCACAAATAGCTTCTTTGAAATGATCGATTTTCTCGAAATCTGAAAAGAATGGCAGCAGATCCTCAATTTGCAATATATAGTCGCAATCCTTAAGCAGACTGAGTGCCTTTTTCACATCGTTCGTTCCCTTAATTTCATGGTAGGCTAAAATATATAAATAGATAAATGAACAAATAAATCACAAGGTACAACGATCACTTGCAACCATTTTACAGGCAACATTTTGCAATCAATATTCACCAATGCGAAGCCACAATTTACGTCGCGTATCATAATCCTTGGGTATTAGTGCCGTCTTTTTGGCCAAATTCATATCGAACTTAAGGGCCAAATCGACGGCAGTGGTCCACATGCACAACATGCATTGTAGAAAGACGCAGGCCTCCTTAATGTCCAGCTCGGTGCATATCTTTAGTGCAAAATGGATGTCGTAATGCACCAATGTCTCTTCCTGTCCCTGCAGATTCAGATACTCCATCAATTTTTTTGGCTCGTGTTGAGCGTACAGTTGTAGCAGAAAGTTATGTATGGCATTGTTTGAAGTATTCAGTTTGAGAACGGCAAATTCGAGATAGCGAATAACATTCTCACGCTGCTCCTGTGTATCAATTACAACCAGAGCAGGTAAAATTTTCGCAGTATCTAGCTTGGCATCCATCGCAATTAGTGCATCGATCGTTTGCGCTGGCAGCCGCACCATCAGTTGCGGTGCATATTTGTAGTAGAGCTGAAGATCACGTTGCCTGCACAGAGTTTGCAGTGCCTCCGCAAAGCAGTCGGATTTCAACTGCTGTCCGATCACCTCGTCATAGTCGTTAATCGAAATGGCGAATTGCGCCAGACTATGTGGATCCGCATGCTCGGCTATCAGCTGGCGCACCTCCGTCCGATGCTTACTTGTGCATAGCAATACGGGCTCTTGCCGCATAAAATCATCGTATTCAGTTTGCCATTCGTGGCGCCATGTTTCGTCTTTTCCAGGTGTGTTAATCTGTGTCAGATAGAGATCGATTAGCCAAATGACTAACGCCTTAATGGCATCCGCTTGACTCTCGTTCGTTGCAGTCACACTCGTGGTTAGTCGATTAAATCGTTTTTTCACGTAGTTAACAATCGGACGCTTATCCGGCAATTCCATAAATTTAAGGCAAACTGTTTCAAAAGGTTTATCGGTTTCGGCAAAATAATTGGCTGCCACTTCGTAGGCACCTTCTTCGAATGCTGCCTCGGCACGTTTGGCCAAAACCAATTGCAGATTCTCGGGTACTTCGGACGCATGAGCCATGGCCAGCTCGTATTGGCCACTATTTAAGTAGATGCGCCAAATGTTGCGCTCCTCGCGCGTAATTTCTAGGGTAAACACAGATTTGTCCGTGTAAACGTAAATGATTCCAGTTACCGCATCGCGCTCCATATTCAAAAGTTTACCGACTTGAACCTCATCGAATACTTCTTGGTAGACTATCTCCCGATTGAGCAGACAGATCGCACTTATGTGATCCATGTAGAGCAGCACAGCATGATATTCCGTCAGCACGAATGTCTTGGGCACACTTATGCGTCGCTCTTCATACGACAAATGCATTGCTTTTTCAAAATCCAGATTGATCAGCGTGTCCCCCAGCAGAGTGACATTGCTGCTCGAATCAATTGATAGCTAAAATCACAAAACAAATCAACAATCAATTACTGCTGCAATAATGCGTCACTTCACTTCACACTCACCTCCCCAATTCTGATGCCTGCACCGCAGAGCCAAGCCCACTGCTTGGGATATTTACTGTTGGGCGGCGCAAAGAACCGTATCAGAGAGTAACCTAAATCCGTCTTCTGTTTCTCACAGTACGGCTGCCGTTCGCCATTCACATAGCTCGCAAATATAGGCTGCAGTGATCGTTCCTCTGGCCTAAGTGTATCCTCAAAAGAGTAAATACAATTGGGTGTAGTCGCAACAACTATCCATCGATTGCTGTTCGGCACTCGCAGCACCTGCAGCCCATTTATCGGATATTTGGTGAGACCCTGACCAAGATCGTACAGCTTTCTGCGATAAGTGTCAGTTGTGGGTCCCAGCTCCGTTTCAAAGATAATACCACGACTTGTGCCCAGCAGTATGGAGCCCGTTGTTGTATCCGTGCAGTTGTAAGTGTTAAAGGCTACCGATGTAATCTCATGATCCTTTAGCTTTTCGATCCGACTTACTTTCAATTGTGTTTTGGACGTCTCAGTGCTATGTATATACAGAAAGTCCGGTGAGAATCCAGGTGATTTGGGCACTAGAGATATTATCAGATGATGACCAGTTGTGTCCAGAAAAATATTTGTAATCTTATAGCCAGTCATATATTTCTCTAGTGAAATTTCTGTAAGCAAATTACAATTAATAACTTAACTTATCTCGTAATCTGACAAATAAGAAAACTGTTTAGCTCACGGGCTGGTTGCGAATTTGGGCGAGGAAGAAAATACCGCAAAAGAATTAATCGGCCTTGTTTAGCCGCCATCAGGTAAAATATCCAATTTCTTGATACGGTCAAGTGCACCAGGTCCCCACTGCAGTCGCTCGGCAGGTTTAGGGTCATCTTGTTTTTGCTGAATAACTCGTCATCATCTGTCTCGAAGGGATTACAGCCGACGTGAGTGTTTGTTTTGTCGATACGAGGCAGAAAATTTGGATGCGTCATCTTCGCGTTTGCCATATTGATGTAATGCAGCTGTATGAAACAGAATGTTTCACAAAGGGTCTATATTTAATCTTTGGCTTCCAATTACTTGTTAAATTTCAATAAACGCCCAGTGTAGTGTGACCAGTGCTAAATAACTCAAAATACCAAAATTTTAATGATTTTATATATAATATATTTACCAAAAGCCTTGTGGTATTTTTGCGTACAGATTCATATCAACTTGCGAAGTGTTTAAATAATAGTGAACAAACATACTGTTAACATCTATTAGTATAGTTTATTTTTTTTTGTTTGCATATTTTTGATAATTATGAGCTAGTTATATTATTATGAATCCAAGCCCGTTTCTACTCGGACAATTTACAAATCAATCTTTTTGCTTTCTGCCTTTTTCCCACAAAACATTCATTTTCAGTAAACCAAATGCGTTTGTGGATAAAATGCGCATGCTTCTGACCCAGGACGGCCTCCAATTTGAAACGACGTCTGTGCCGTCGATATCCCAGATCATTTGTCAAGACGAACTGTAATGTAATGTAAAATACTGAATACAAATTGAATTTATAACAGCGCTCACCGCCACATCATGTTTTAATTGAAGATTACGCATATAATCGTGCAGTTCCATCAGCAGCTCCGTCCGCTCGGAGACGTTGTCCATCATTCTTATTGTAAACGAAATAGAGTCGACGACAATTAGTTTTATCTGCAAGGCGAAACAAGATTTGATTTAGCCATCCGCATTGCGAGCAGTTTCAGTTCTTGCATTTGGATCCTCTTCAAGGAACATGTGGCAATTCAATATGCCCGCCACAAGCTGAGCAGCATTGCGGCACTCCAAGTAGTACACGTTCCTTAACAAATCCGATTCACTGGGAGTTGATTCCTTCTGCCATCGCCGACCGAGACGCTTTGCAAGGTCTTCGGCCAGATCTGTATGCATGCAAATATATGTACATATATTTGTATGTATATATTTATGGTATGTGACTTAAATATGACAAACTTCTTAGAGCATCCGGATTGAAGACCATTCGAGTGTCCAAATATAAAGCCTTGCCTCCAAAGCCGCGAGCGTATTTGGGTATTTGAACATTTAGACAGAGCTTCATACTACAATATGGGTTCACTTCAGTTAGTTAATGTTTGTTCGTGAAATTAAGAACGGCGGCTTGTTACTTGCCATAGCTGAGTGCCTCCGGTGCCTGGTTTGCCCACAATTTCGTAAACTTTTCCGGTTCGGATGCCACCTCTTAAACATTTATCTAGGGCTCCTATGTCAGTTTTGATCTGCTGAGAGCTGCAGTGTTTTCCCAAATACTGTTTCGCTGTTAATAATTCCATTGAGACTTTTCTTTTGTTAATGCAGATTCAAAGATTGCCAATATATGATTATCGATAATATTGTTTCAGTCTGTTGCGATAACAACGCAATAAAATTCACTATCGATCATAAGTGCTGCCAACTTTCAATATTAACACTATTATTTTGAAGTATGGCAGCTAAGGTATTCTGCACTGCACTTCTTTAGTTGTGTATTTTGTCGGTAGAGAGCGCTGTGTGTCGATGGGGTGACCTTTATGGCCTGTATGCTACTTCCGCTATATGTTATTAAGAGTATTTACTCTATCTTCTTCACCTTTTGCTCTTTTTGTGATATAATTCAAAATAATTGAGCTTACTCCACTTTGAACAATCGCGAATGTGGATTTTATGAATTTATCATTTTTATTCGTAGAGCTTTGAATCCACCATAAGTTTTGCACTCACAGGTCACCTTATTAGAAACATTTTGATTGCGTGCTTATTGCTTATTGCTTACATTTTCCAAACCCGTTTTTTATCTTTTATCAAATCGTATTTTTTGCGACTTTTTAGCATTGCTAGTGTTTCTGGAGTTGTGATAGTTGCCCAATCATGACTTCAAAATATCATATTTTCAATCAAAAAATCTGATGCGCTTGTTGGTTGTCTCCAAGTTTGTCCCCTAGATTACTACTATTTTCAAAATGTATGCTTACCTTTTATTAAAAATTTTAAGCAATTTTGATTGAACAATTGTGTGTCCCTAGAAATACCGTCGAAATTGTCAAAATTGATTGAAAGTTTAATTCAAGTAATTTCTACATCATGTAAGATTTTGTTCTCTTTTTCTTTGGGTTCGTAATTAATGTACTTAGCACTTGAAATGATGTCTAACAACTTGGATTCGTACTCCTTCGGATATTGTTCAAAAATAGTAAAATACACAAAAGACGTATGAGATTTTTTGAACTTTTATTTATAATTAGTGTTTTCTCTGTATACATGTAATTGTAGTATGTTATATTATTACATATATATGTAAATATATGTAAATAACATATACATATATATATATACACATATATAAATATAAAATATATATATATATATATATATACATATACATACATATGTGGAGGTATATGTATATTCATTTTTGCGCATTTGCTGCTCATTAAGGTTTTTTCAATAATTCAAATGTGGTTAGTATACTTCAACATACATAATTCTTCGTGTTTTTTCTCTGCTATATTTAATAGATATAGACACAAGTACATATATACATATAAGTAAATATATATATATGTACTCATACTTGTCGACTTCGACTGCCTAGCTCATAACTTTGTATTCGTCTTAGTTTTGATTTCGACTTTTGACTTGACTTCGACAATGCTTTAGCCAGGGAGCATCTTGCATTCTTTATCGAGTTCCTCCGCTTCTTCGATTACATACATATATTGATAATAAAAAAATTTACAATTAATATTGTTTGAATTTATGTATGTATATGCATACGCAATTAATTTCTCTGTTGTTTTTCTGTGTGCAATTTCTTTTTTTTTTGTTTTTTTTTTGCTAATTGTGTAATGTTTTTTTTTTCGTTTTTATATAATTTTTTCTCGATAAATTCGGACTTTTAAAGTGTTCGAAGATACAGGTAAATTATCCTAGTAAAATCTAAAAAAAAAAATATATATATATATATATGTTTATATATTTATGTATTTGATTTTAAAACTAATTTGCAGTAAAATATATTGCGGGACATGCGCTAAAATCTGAGGGTTATATAAAAAAAATGAGAAAAACATGTACATTTGTATGTCGCAGTTTTACTATTGCAAAAAATGTATCTTTAATGAAGCCAAAAGTCTTGAAAAATGCAACTGCATAATAAAAACATTTAACATCATATACAATTATTTATGTATATGTACAAACATTCATAAGTACATCTGTTTGTATATTTGATGTACTTCAATCAGAAATATTTTTTTTTTTTGCTTTTTCTTTCTTTTGCTTAAGCAATACAATTAGGTCAAATCAAAAGAAGTTCTTGACAGATTTGATTTAAAAATTGTTATATGGTTGCCGCTATTAAGTATAAATATCGTAATCGCCATTTTTGTGCTATACATTAAATTTTTTTTAATCTTTAAATTTTGTAGGTAATCACAGATTTTTGTTTTTAAATACCGAAAGTTAAATTTAAATCAATGAACAGCATAGTTTCAAATTTATTTGTTTTTTTTTTATATAATAATATATATAATTTGGACTAATAATTTTCAATTATCTAAATGTTGTCTCATGTGTGATAAATTAACTTGTTTTTTGTTTGTTTATTTGATATGCGTTGCATTTTCAACATTTGTTTTACGGTCTTGTGGAATTTTGAAAATTTTTGCAATATACATTTTAGTTCTATGTGTGTATCGGGTCATTAAAAATAAAAACAAACACACTTCCCAAGGACTTTAATTGATTATTCCTTTAGTGTGTGGGAAATTGATTCTTAAGAGAGTTGTTCTCGTATATAGAATTGGCTTTTGTTGGTTATAAGGTTCGTTGGCTAATTAAGTATTCAGTATGTATGTATTTATGGCCCCCAAACTTAAGCCCTTATGATGTGGGCTATGCTTTTGATAAATATATACGTAGAATACATGTATGTATGCATATATGCATTCCATATCCATTTTAAAGGTATATGTCTAAGTAAATTTATTCGTGCATACACATGTATGTATGTATATACGCAAGTGTACATAATTACATAAAAGATTAAGCTATTCACTACATCAATAATGATGAATATTATATATAGTTTGAACGACTTCCTGTCCATCCGATGGCCATGCTACTAACTTCCTAACATTACTGATAAGCCCTTTTCTGATTTCTATTGCTAAGATTTCTGCTCTATTTCTGTGTTCTTCTGTGTTGCTTTAGGTGGTCTGTAATTCCTGATCAGAAACTGAATCTAGGTATTTATGTAATGTTCTAGATTGGCACTTCTGCAACAATGCTGTTTTGTTACTTGTTTTTTTGAGCGGTCAAATATAAACTTGCATTTAGTGCACTCAAAAAAATTATATAAAAAGTGTGTCTTCAAAAACTAAACTTATATCGAGAAATTGTGTTTTTGAACCATTGTTGTTGGTGTTTTGATTGAGAAAAATGTTTTATTTTTTTTTTACAGATTCCAAAAGGATAATTTTGAATAATTATTATTAAAACTAAACAATTTATTCATGTATATTAATGAGAACATAAGTGTATGTAAATAGAAAATTTTCACAAAAAATAATACAAAAGTTTTGCTTTGTTTTGCATTCACAATAATAAGGAGTATGTAAACAACAATTTTGCATAGTAAATAAATTTTTTAAAAATATACATAAATTAAATTAAACAGCCAAAAGAATAATTTTGTACAAAGAAAACTAAAGTGTTCACTTTTAACTTTACACAAAGATTTTGTAGATCACAGTTTGTTTATCATTTGCATTATTTTTCGTTTCGCACTTTTGAGAGACGACAAGTTTAAAGAACTCAGCTAAAAAAACTACATACAAGTAAAAATGTTTGTATATGTTTTCTTTTTTTTTTCTTTTTTTTTTTGTAAATTAAACGGGTTTGGGAAAGAAATGTGTTTATTTGATGTTATATTTTAAAGAGCTTAAAAACAATTTTAATAAATTTGTTTAAAATGCGAACACCTTAAACTTAAAACATTGAAAATTACCAAACAGTTATTTATAGAGAGAGAAAGTGAGATAAATAGAGAGGTAGAGAGATACCTACTTGAGTATGTAAGTATGTAAGTATGTATGTATGTTTGTATGTATGCATGTACTTATGTACTAAATATCTGAATATGTATATTCTTGAGTACGGCTAAAAATGATTTTTTTGCTCTTCCAGACCATGCAACAATATTTGTTAGATTCAATAAATTATTTAAAACTATAAAACCGCTCAAACCGCTCAGAGGTAGACGTTTATGGTTTTGCTATTCTCCTTTACAGACACTGATTGATTGCGTTGTAATTGTAATTGTAATTGTAATTGTAATTGTTATTGTTATTGTAAATGTTATTGTTATTGTAATTGTATGCTTATATTGTTTGCTTGTATGCATGTCTGTATGTATGTACAGCTATACATACATATGTATGCGGGTACATTGGATGGAATATTTATTTGAACGCTGCTAAAGCAGCAGCTAAATAATTGTTGACTCTTTTCGCTGTGAATTACATACATACATGTGAAGGACGACCTTTTTCTTTCATCTGATGGCAAAAAAAAAAGAAGTCATTTATAAATATGCATATCTATTAATTTTCAAATTTATAATGTACACTTTTGTGGGATCGTCATCAGCTGGAAAGGAAGCCACAATCAGCATCCTCCCAAAGCTAATAATTGATATTGTCTTACAAAATTGGTTTTTCTCTTTGCTTCAGCTTTGGCACATTTTCATGCCACAGAAAACACAGAAAATTTCTATCCAGTTTATGGAAAATGTCTTGAATTAATCAATTACAATTCTATTTGGCCAAAGATCGATCTCATATGAGACATATATATAAAAATCGACGAATAAAGTTGAATGTTTTTCATTTCATACATTTTTTGCGGTTATTGTTTTCCATTTTAAATATAGATGTGTATATGTAAGTAGAACTAGGTTCCTACATGTATGTTTTGAGCTTACAGTATTTTTAAAATTGTATTTTATGTAAGAAATTCCTGAGACATTTCACGGATATGTGCAAATAACAGTTGGACAATTTTTTGTACAGTATTTCCTTTGCATTAGGCAGTTCATATATATTGTGGATGCTGCATTTTTTTTTTTTTTTTTTTTCATCTGTCCTTATTGGTTTTTGTTATAAAAATATGTATGTTTCATAGACATACATAGACATACATATGGTGAAAATTTAAAATGTTGATATATTTGTGGTTTCGTTTTCATATTCTCTACGTACAATATGAGGCCTTTGAGTCAATAGTACATATGATTTTTACTTTACATTCCTTGATTGCTCTTCGTCAAAGATACTTTTTGGCCGCCAAACAAAAACTTTGCCTTGACGTTGGCTGCTGGCTCTGCTTTTAACAAACTGATTTGTTTTTTTTTATTTTGGTTTTTTTTTTTTAATAATTTACGTTGGCATTATTTATTTTTTTATTTTGTTTTTTTTAATTTCTGAATATTTGTACTTCACTGGTAGAAAATCACTGAGTTACTTTGCGGTTTTTGTTTGTTGCATTTTTGTTTGTGTTTGTATTTTTCCTTATGTTTTGTTTTGCATAAATGTCTTCGGCTTGTATAAATAGATTGTGTAGTGTTCGATTACTTCCATACATACAAATGTATGTATGTTACAAATATATATATATATATATATACATATATATATGAATGTAAATATGCTATACATTTTAGTTTTTCTTTCATTTGTGTATGTATGTAAATATGCACATATATGTAAATGCATATCGTGTTCAAAATTTAATTTTCCATTTCTGATGCTTTATTCGCCTTAAATGTATATATAAAAAAAAAGACTTAACGCTATATACTTGATATATTATCCCTGATAACGTTTTACTTTGTGTTTGTTACATCATTTTTCGTCTACTTTCAAGTTCATTATACTTATAACATTCCTGTGTTAGTGCTATATATATATATATATATATATATATATATACATATGCACATATATATATATATATATATATATATATGCATATATATATATATATTAATTTAGTTTTAATACATTTACTTTTGTCCTTACAACTAGCTTGAAATATATTATAAAAAAATGCATTTATTTGCAGCTTGACGCCATATGGTTGTTCTTGGTTTTTTGTATTTGGAATATGACTTTTTAGAGAATTTTGTTGAAACTATAGGCAAAAGTTATAACTAAACTAAGGCTAACAAAAAAAAAAAAAAAAAACAACAAGAAATTTTCCAGTGCAATGATAGGCAAAGCGGGCATTTCAAACTGCGCAGCAAACACGAGCGAACAGCGAGCGATTTTAACTGTTTTTTTTTTCTTTTTTCCTTTATATATTTGGCTTAAAGTTCTTGATTCTCGTATACGAGAATGTTGCGTATACGCCTTGATATGTCCCGTTATTAATTGTGCGTATTTGTTTTTTGTTTGTGTGTGTGTTTTTTTTTATCCCTGAAAATTGTTCGCTTTCTTAACGCTTCGCTGTAGGCTCCAGATTGCTGCCAGTTTTCCTTTGTCCGCTTGATAGCATGCTTAGATCTTAGCCTGGTTTTAGTCCTTCACTCTCTTCCCTTTATTGTTGTTGCGAAAACGGTTAAAAGTAAACTAATGTCGTTAATCATGAAACACTAATTCTAATAAGTGGCTTCTCATTAAGTATATACGTATGCATATATATATTTATATACTACATAAAGTTTTTAATTTTTGTAATTTTATGGGCATGTATCCGGGCTTATTTACATAAAATAACATGCGCTTGAAAATTATCTCTTGAGTTATTGCACATGAAGCAACGATGTCACCGATGCTTCAACTACTAAGTAGTTGGAGAGCAGCACACAACTAATTTAAAGATACGAAACCAATCAGTTGACGGCAAATTAGATTACAAATCCTAAATCAGTTAAAAAAAAAAAAAAAAAAATATAGATGAAAGAAACATAGTTTATATCAACCTAATAACTAACTGTGGACACGGACTGGCATAGGTCTTTAGAGAGCCGTTGGCGCTAGTCCGCACAAAATTACAAAAAATAATAATAATAATAATAATAATAATAATCATAATAATCATAATAATCATAATAATAATAATAATAATCACGGGCAAAGTATTTGTAGCTGGTGTGTAAGGCATTTGCCACAGAAATTCTAATTCTCTAAAAAATTGCATTCCATCGTAAATCCTATTGTATGCCCGGTGGCGGCTGTCCCAGCTCACTTTTGAAGTCGAACAGGCTGGTGCGCGAGTGGGGCAGGGCATGATGATGCGGATGCGCATGATGCCCCACCAGGCCGTGCTTGATGGCCGACGTTTTAAGCAGGCGCTTCAGCATCCCGTTCGATCCGCGATGCTGCAGGCTCTTGTGCGTTGTGAGCGAGTTCTTGGTGCGATATCGTCTGTGGCAGAATTCGCACACATACAGTGTATCGGACTGCTCGTGCTTGTCCTGAAAGTGTCGCTTCAGAGAGTAGTAGCAGGAGAATGTGCGCCGGCAGTAGGGGCACTCCTGGGGCTCGTTGATACCGCCACTGGTGGGCGGTGGCATGCGCAGTGGCATCTGTGGCACGGGCACGACGCCAACGTTGCCACCGTTCCCACCAGACTGCTGTGTTGTTGACGAGGCCATCGATGCCGCCAGATTTACACTGGCGCTGCTGGTATTGGCTGGGCTGAGACCATTGCTGGTTCCGTTAGCGGATGCGGAGCACAGATTGTTAGCACCGCTGCCGCTGCTGCCCACGCTCCCTGGTCGTGGGGGAGATGTCTGCAGATGGTATACGGCAGCGGCCAAGGTGCCATTCAGTGAATAATTCGGCGAAGTCATCGCGGTTGGCGGTGACGGCGGCGATGAGGTAGAACTGGTTGGCGAGGTAGCTGCGGAGCGTTTTATATTGAGCGGTCCTTCATAAGGAGAAAAATGGCATATATTAGTCGAGGTATTTGGAGAGCGTTTTTTTTTTGTTTTTGGTTTGTTTTAGGAAATAGCATTGGATTTAATTTATGAATATTTTTTTTTCTTGTGATAAACAGAATTTTTTATTTTCTGTTTTATTACATTTGTTGAGGTTGTTGTTTGAGAAAATGAAACTAAAAGTGCAAAGTTAAAGGTGAAAATACGAGATTGATTTTTAATGTGTTTTAAAGGGATAGGAAAATGTTCAAAATATAATAGTCGGATATTTTTTTGTTTTAAATTATATCTCCTAAATTCATTTTTTTTTTTTTTTTGTATTTTTTTTTTATAGCAAGATAGTATGTAAAGCGTTAAATAGGTTACTATTTATAAAGAAGTAGGTAAATGCGTGTAATCAGTATATTTTACATACTCAAGAACCGGAAAACGAGACTTTTAATGTGTTCTTCTCAAAGTTGTAGTATTTATAAGAAATGCATAAGATAAACCTAAATTTTGACCGTTTAATAGAACTTTTGTACAACAGTTACATATGGGCACGATAGTAAGTTGTTTCTTAGCATAGCTTTAAATGAGTATATGTATTATACATAGTATATGCATGAGCTTTTGGCTGGAAAACTGTATACGTACTTATCTAAGGATACATACAATTAACTAGGACACGTTGCTAGGATTGGCCAGTACCAAAATGTAGAGCCGAAATTGATACAGTTACAGATACAGTTAATTTGTACTGTACTGAATTAGAATGTAAGTGTAATTTGACCCTGGCTTAGCCTAGCAGTTGTGTGACATTTGAATATATAAGTTTTCGAAATGTTCTTCTATAGTTTGCTAAAATACACTGCACAAATGTACATAGATGTGTGAATAAAGTTCATACACGAAATTTAATAAGACTACATACAAATTATATACAGCATGTCAAAGCGTGCAATTTATACAAATGACAAGCAGGCGAATCTACAAATACTTTTAAATGCATGCATGTATTTATGTATTTATGTGTGTGTGTGTGTGTGTGTGTATATATGTATTGAATATATGTTGGTTTACAGTAAGGACAATCAAGCACTACATGCACATGCGTAGACATAGAGACAATACTTACTAAATAGTAAATAATCAGGTTGGAAGCAAAGTCGATCTTAAGCAAAAGCAAAAAGCAAAAGGCAAATGGTAAATGGCAAAAGTTATCAAGATAAAATAAAGTTAAGCAACGAAACGAACGAAAATTGTAAATTTATTTCATGTGTGTCGTTTTGCGAGTTTAGTAACGAAATTAAAGTGTGAAAAATAATTAGTATTATTAAAGAAATGGAACTAAGAACCGAAACATTAGCTGCTGGATGATCAAATCAAATAAGTAATAAATCAAAAATTACTGAGAGAATATGAATGTTATAATCTGCTAGCTAAGCAGCTTTTTGCCTGATTGTACAGGTACAACTAGTATTGCTTGAATATTGATGGTGTGTAGGTAGTATGTATCGGTTCTCTTAGTTTAGTTTAATGACGCAAACTTACCAAAAAGAAAAATGAAGTTTACAAAGCACTTATTTAGGTAGTAATTGGTTATATAATTTTATGCTTTCGGCTTTTTATATGCTGTTATATTTATTATTTTTTGTTATAGACTTATTTGTACAGTTGACTCAAAGCGGGAGCGTTAGGCGTTCAGAATGTGAGAGACAGAATTATATATATATATATATACATATATTTATACACACATATATATATATATATATATGTATAGAGAAAGAAAGAATAAGAGACAGTAAGAGAGAGAGAGAGAGAGAGGAGAAATACAACAATACAAGTACTAAAACGCAGTTGAAAGATCAACGTTGAGAGGCTGTCAAAAGGTACTTTATAAGTCAAGTGCAAAGTAGTAGTAAATGGGGGGAGGGGAGTAACTTGTAGGCAGAGTGAGACCCCAAACGCGGAGACAGCAGGTACCCGAAAACGAAGAGAACAGATTTTGCGAAAGCGAAAGAGTGAACAAGAGAGAAGATGGTGATCGAGAACTTACACACACACAGATGTATATTTCGCCGCATGAGTGAACATGGTGAACAGCTATACAAATGCAAGTGAAGTAAGTGTTGATAGACGGACCCCGTGCATTAGGGGGCGGGGCAAAGCAGAGGGAAGGGGTGCTGATAATATGACTACAATTAATTGACAAGCATCGCGCAGCGAGTGCACCGTTAGCACCGTTAGGATTAAGTATTAGTAAGATATAAACATAGCTTTGATAGTTTGTTGGGCTTAGCCAGTTATGGAATATTACATGTGTATGTATATGTAAATATGTAGCATGTAGAGTATGTATAGTATGTATGTATATAATGTAATTGAAGCTTTAGAAATGTTAGTGATAATGAATTAAATATACATATGAACGAGTCAAACGCAAAGCCTCCGAAGTGGTTTCGATTAACTCGTTGTTTGTGCTCGCCAAATAAGTATTTAAGTATTTAGAATAATATCTACTTTTGTGTTTATTAATTAAAGCTATTGTTATTTCTTTAATGAAGCATATGTATAAAGTATACTTGAATAAACCAATGTACATTATAACATTAGCTATTACCTAAGCATGTATTATATTTTACATATTGCGAGTATAGAGGAGAGAGTACGGCAGGTGTGTAGGGAGGGGTAAAGACTGAGAGGATAGACGAAATGTAGTCATACAATTCTTATAGTTATAGAAACTATGAAATAAGCATCGAATTTGATTGTGGCAGCAGAAACAAGCGCATTCATATGTATGTTCATACTATGAATGTACAATACATATATACAATTTGGCCTGAATCGCATATTGAATATGCAATATACATATATAAATATTTATATATATGTGCATATATATTTGTAAATCAATAAAATAATTCAATAACAGACAGATGTGAAGGAAGCAGTTCTATTTAGAAAGTGCGTAAGTTGCAAAGAGACTTCCTAAACGGAGATTGATGTGATACTTTAGGTAGGTCCAATACGTTCTTTATACAATAAAGTAATCTATGTATGTATGTATTTATGTATGTATGTATATGTGTAGTATATATATGTATATATATATATAGCTACAGCAGGAGGAGCAAGAGAGACACTTGTAGCGCGTGAGCAAGCAAAGGATTTTTATGATACATACTACGTACGTATTTATGGTTAGTGAAAGATAGAGAGAGATAGAGAGAGGGAGATAGATATAAAGAGGTAGAGAGAGAGAGAGAGACAAAGCAAGAGCGAGTTGTAGAGTAGAGTATCAAAGTGTTTTTGCCAACAAGCTGCAAATATTAAGTTGCTTTAACTAATTGTATAATTATTACTTTTTACTGTACGGATTTCGAACGGAAATGGTTCGACGAACGTTGGTTCTCTTTAATGCATGTAAGAGTATTTTAGGCGACTATTTCGACTGTTGTTGGATAGATAATGATATATATATATATATGTTGCGAGAGAAACAGGGATATTAGAAACACTTTATACTGACTATTTGAATATAGACTGAGCAACAGCTAAAGTTTAAGATAGACAGTGTGTGTGTGTGTGTGAGAAAGACAGAGGGAGAGAGCGAGATATATATATATATATATATATATATAAATTTATATATACAGAGAGATAGAGTGAGAGAGAGAGAGCGAGAGAGAGAGAGAGAGAGAGAGAGTGTTAGAGCTGAGGGGAGGGGAGGCAAAAAGCTTGAGAAAGGGTATGCATTTAGACGTGGTCATGACAGACAGAGCATGTTGTATATGTACTAACTACGTATTTCTTCTCATTTTAAAATGTATTTTGCTTATTAATTTTTTTTTTTTTTTGTTTTTTTTTTTTTGCTACCAATGTAGTTTAAGATGTGTTGGGCTAACCTTTAGCAAGCGCGTGAACTTGTACTTGAACTGACTAACGGGCACCGGGTAGCGGTTGGATACCCGGAAGTGAGTAGGATATTGAGTACCCAGTTAAAGTTGTAGCTGTGACGGTTTGTTGGTTTGGCTTGAAGTCAACTGATTTCAGCTCAGATCTCTCCATTTTGGGTTAAACTGGGGGTGTATGGCTGTTTCTCTTTCTCTTGCTCCAATCGGCAAATTGTGTATTATGTGCGGCTTGTTGTTGTAGTCGTTGTGGTGATAGCACTTATCTTACACCTAAGCACAAGTTGACCGGCAATTGGCAATTTTATTTATAACTATAATTTGTTATCATATTGTGTGTGTTTTTTTTTTTTGTTTAATCATTTATTACATAGATATATGTATATATATATATGTATGTATGTATGCATATATTTTAAATAGCGATTGTCTACATCTAAAAGTTGAGTGAATGTTGTGTTGTATATAGTCAAAGTCAATCAAGGAAATTTTACGAGTTAGTTGTTTTTTAGTAGTTTTTTTAGAAAGGCAACTTGTGCAACGTCCGCTAACGCAGTCGTCATGTAGAATTAAAAAATCATATATATTTAAAAAAAAAAACACCATAAACAACAATTTTAAAATTGACTACGAGTACGTTGTATGAGGTATAAAGAAGGCCACAGAGTATAAACAGTTGCATATACAGTAATTAGTTAATTCGTTAGTATGTATATGCACTTATGTATAGGTATGTGTGTAAATGGTCCATAAGCATGAGTCGTAAGGTGTCAGCAAGTCAACGTTTTGTCAGCTTTTGATGTAAATACATAATACCCACTATGTATTTACGTATGTTGCGTTTAATAAAAAAAAAAAGAAAGTTCTTCTAAAGTGTTTCTATGCATAACTTAGAGCCTAATGTCTTTTTTTGCAGTTTTCCTTTTTTGTTTTTGCTCATTATAATATGTATGTATATGAATATTTATGTATGTGTGTAAATGTAGTTTATGTTAATAAAGATTGTTCTTTCCCTTTTTTTTTTGTTTTTTTTTTTTTTTTAAATTTGTGTTTTTTGTCTTTTAAATATATAGTTTTATTGTGTAAAAGTATGTATCACTACAGAATGGCATTGCTTTAAGGTTAAGTTAAGTTTCGAGTCGTCTAATTAATTAGTTGTGTCTAGTTGCTTGTCATGGAGCTGTAAATGTTGTTACCGTTAGTCGCTTTATGTAAATAATAATCGTATAATGTCAAGATCTGTCTCTCTTGTATCAAAAATGGATATTGTTCGTGTTGCAACACTGGCGTTGCCGGCCTCCCCTGTTGAGTGTGTGGCAGATAATCTAACTCTAACTCAGAACTATTAATAATGTTATTTAAATCGCTATTATGCATATGCATATTGTAATTGTTGTTGTAATTGTTGTTGTTGTTGTTGTGATTTCGAAATTGATTCGTATTCAATAATTTATACTGTTGATATTTGATTTGATTCTTTGTCATGGCTTTTTTGGCAGTCTGAACCACATTTGACCCAGACAAGGGCGTTAATTCTCAGATTGTCGAATTAAATTGATTGAATAGCTTAATGTCTTTCATTTCCATCTCGCCAGGTCGCGACTTGTGATAGGTGTAAATGTGCGTCATTAGCGAATTACGCGAGCAATAGACACGCTCGCAGATGACACAACGGTATTCCTCTTGTCGTACGGCATGTTTGTCGGCAATGTGTCGCTTAAGTGAGGCTTTCGAGCAGAGAAGCTTACCGCAGAGTTGGCATGAGAACAGTTTCTTGGGTGAATTTCCTGTAAATTGGTTTTGGAGTTTGATGGTTGGTTGGTGGTTATATTGGGTATAATTTCAATTTGCTTGATATTTCATTTAGGTATTTGCGTTTCATTTAGTTTATGCTTTTTAGTTGATAGTAAACGAGATTTGGTATTTATCTTGGCTTAGACTTATTATTAGTAATTAATATATAATAGGCTCATGTGTGAAAGTGTATATGATTGTCGAATATTTATATATATATATATATATATAAATGTATATAAATGTATATATATATATATATAGATTTTCGTGTATAAAAGTATTATTATTTCCCAGTGTATGGCTTTAATTGCATTAAACAATTCAAAAATTATAGCTTCAAATATTTGGCAATTAATACGTAAAAAGAAACTGTAAAAAATATGGCACAGATAACACAGATAACAAATTAAAATATAATTGATATAAGATAACAGTCATTGTACCTTAAATATGATTAGAGCGGCAGCTATGCATCAAATTCATTTAGCACGAGGTGAACATTTAGTTGCATATTAAACTCTTGCGCTATCGATTAGCAGGCGCACTGTGTGTGTGTGTGTGTGTGTGAGGGTGGGTGAGGGTGGGGTGGCATGTGGTAAATGGCAAATGGCAAATGGCATGTGGGTGTGGCACTGTGTGATGAATAGTGTGTGTTTTGCATATATATAATAGTTGTAGTAGTTGTAGTATAAATAAATATCAGATTCCGAGAAAGATCGAAACGAAGTAGATTAAGATAAATTGTTGAATTGGGTTTTTGGGGTTGTCGACTATTTTGGTTATTCAGTGCATGAATGTTGTTCGGCTCTGCACACCAATCACTTGGACAAGTGTTGCAACAACAGCGGCAATAAAACGGTGACAAAAAACATAGATGTAGAAATAGACATAAACAGATAAAGATACAGATACAGTTACAGATACAGATACAGATACAGTTACAGATACAGATACAGTTACAGATATAGTTATACATAAGTGTGGCAAGTGTGTGACGGGGTTAGTGCATTTTGTATAAGGTACTTGTACGATTATGTTTTGTAAACTGAGTCGGTAAATGTTGTCTGTATGCCCTCCACATGGTAATAAAAGTGTAGAGAGCAATTATATGGTATGCTTATGTACATAACATAATTATACATATATATAAATATATATATATGTGTATATATGTGTATATATAACTAATCCGTATCCAGGTTTAACTCACTTTAAATTCACAACACACACAATGGCCCAGCCCAGCGATTGGACTAAGTCGGGGCAATAACGAAGCAAGGAGAAACACACGTTGTGGCAATCCCAAAATACACACACCAATGCACACACATCAGCGCACACCTTGGCAAAGGTGTGAAGTGAAACTGAATGTGGCGCGGCTGAACTGATTAATCTCTATAAACTGGTAGACTCTGGAATATGTTGGAATATGATTGTGTAAGTGCGAGTTCGGATTCGGATTCGAGTTCTTACTTACATATCCAACAACTGAGAGCTGTAAATTGTAAATTGAGAAATTGTAACCTTTAACCCTTGCAGTTGGCGATTCATTTATAAAGATTGCATTTGATGACTCTCAAAACAGATCCTTCGTTACCCCCCCCCCCCCCCCCGAGCAATTGGGTCAGAGCGCAAAAAAAAAAACAAAAACAAAACAATTGAATGCAATTAATCTAGGCACGCATAACATCTTCATTTATATACATTAGTTTTATTTAAATAATAACACATTGTTTGTTGTTTTTATTTAAGAAAATATTTGATTTCCTTTGTATTATATATGAATGCTTGTGTTCGTTTCTGTGTGTGTGTGTGTGTGTGTGTGTTCTTCACCATTATAAACTTTATGCTTGATTTTCGATTTAATGAAATAAAGGATTTTGTAGTATTCAGTTTGGTTTCTTTTGTATTTTTTTTGTCATTTTTTTTTGTATTTTTTTTTTTTGTTGTATTTTTTACTTAAGTTTGTCTAGTTGACATTTACATGAAATTTTATGTACGTATATTTCTTATTTTATATATTATATTTTTTTTTCCTCGTGGATTACGATTTTCATTTACTAAATGACTTTATTGAACATATTTTCTCCATTATATACAAGAAGTTACATAAAAAAAAAAAAACCATAAAAAAAATTAAAGTTTTTTTTCTGTTGTTGTTGTTTGCTGTAGTTGTTGTTCTTGTTGTTTAGTGTTGTCCGAGTTGAAAGTGATACGAGAGCATTAATTAAAATGATGATTCAAATTGCTAGTGTTTCAAGTATCATAAGGGAAATTATTGGATATTATTGATATTGTATTGGATTACTTTATTTATAAATATAACTATGTGATACATAAGTGCATGTTGTATGCATATTGTAGCAATGGTCTTTGATTTAGCAATTGAATGAGCCAGCAAGATTCATATTATTGTTGTGGCATTTGTATTGTATTTTGGACTGTAGCTCGAAACAAGTCGAAATAAATGTGTACAGTGAAGAGTATAAAATATAGATCAAATTTATCAAATCCGTTGCCAGTCTTAAAATTGTAAGTATTTGAGTTGCTGTATTGCAAAGAAAAACCATTCATTTAAAGGGGGTGTTCACTGTACGTATTAACATTAACATTAACATTAACATTAACATTAACATTGCTATGGCTTTATTGCTCTCGCTACTCACTCGATTTGCTATTTGGTTTGAGTTTTTTTTTACTTGTTTACTGGTTATGCATTTAGTATTTAGTATATATTGTTTATATTTCGGATTGGCTTATTGCTAACACCCAAGTAGTTAGTTACATTTACTGTTACTATTATTATTACTGTTACTGTTACCGTTACTGTTACCGTTACTGTCACTATTACTGTAGTTGTGTGTTCTTGTCTTATTGGTTGTATAATATTGTAAGCAATATGGTTGAGTGCGGCTTGGAGCTAATGTTTCATTGAATAATATATGTTTTATGTACTTATATTGTTTCAGTTAAGTAGGATTTTGGAAATTGGTTTGTATTTGAAGTATTTATGTGTTGCGTGGCATAGGTCAAAAACACAAAAACACCCATAGTACTTTTCAAATAACGAATATCCCTATTTATTTTTCATTATTCGCTCTTTTTTTTATTTTTTTTTCTGTTATTGTTAGTTCTTCTGTTTCTGTTAATGTTGCTGTTTCCGCTGCTGCGCTAGTGTCAATGTTAAGTTTACTATTCCTGTTACTTTTTTGTTACTGTGAATGTTGTCGTGTTGCATCGAATTTACGAGTAATTAATATGATAATACGCTTAATTGGTTTTGGTGTATTTTGGCTATTTTTGGATTAGCTCAAATTGAATATTGTTTTATATATTTGTTGTTTTTTTTTTTTTTGGAGTAACCTGGTAAATCTGGTTGCTGCACTTTGTGTTGTCATCAACACAAATAATAATAATATTAATAATAATAATAATAATAATACACACATATATTAAAATTTATACGGATTTCTTTTATCATCATCTTCTAATATTGGATTAGACAAGATTGATTTCTTTAATAATATTTAAACAACATTTAAAATGGAGAGCATTGTGCATATACATACAACTATATATGTATTTATGTATTTATTTATGTATGTATGTATGTACACAATTATGTAATGCACAAGTGTGCTCGCATTTACACATACTAAATATGTAATTATGTATTTACCACCGTTTACCATTTAGCAACTTCGGTATACATTTTACTTATATTTAATAATAAAATTCATATTTTCGCATTGTCTTATTTGTATAAACATGGCGTTCAATATCTAGATTTGGGTATATGTGTATATATCTCGATTAAGTATTTACACTTATTTTTTTAAATATTAATTGAGCTGTGTATATGAGTGTGTCGTGTGTGTGTGTGTGTTGTGTGTGTGTGTGTTGTGTGTGTGTGTGTGAGAGAGAGATAGTATGTGTGTGTATGTGTGCGTATCGCATTTGCTAATTAAAAAAAAATATATATTAATTTAAAATTGTATGTATGTATGACACAATGACACAATTCCAGAAAAATAATTAGTTTTCTGATAAGGCCAAACTGGTTGAGCCATCAGTCATCATTTTTATGCCCAGATTGCTGTGCAATCCAACAGCATCTAAACATGGATTAATTAGTATGGTTATTGGGTATGATGACGCTACGTTCTTATTTATAAAGTCTAAAAACACACGTTAATCAAATTTGGTATCAAAAGAAATTAAAATATTAATATAATAATAGTATAAACATCAGTTGGGTATACATAAATCAAAAAGATTTTCAGACTTTTCGTTGTGCCAAAAAAAAATATATTTACTCCACTTGCTTAGCGAGTACATTCTCATTCGCATATATATATATATGTATGTATATATATATATATAAACATATGTATGTATGTATGTATGTATGTATGTAATAAATGCATAAAAATTAAATTCCACTACTTCAGTATGCATATTTGCATGTGGAATGCATACATTCAATAGTCAAGCAATACAGACACCCATATATATATGTATATATATATACATACATACCTATGTACATATATATATTTATTTAAATTATGTAAAAGTATTTGCGCTTCTTCAGTGCGCTGGTCGTCGACTCCTATTTCGAAATTGCACGCTTAACAATAATTCCGTTCAATTGCCCCTTTTTTGTTTTTTGATTAAGGATACTTCAAAAGTTCAGTCTTGAAAATCAATATAATGCAAATAAACTCTTAAATACTGCGCTTATTCAAAATTTTGATTATACGTTACAAGTTCCAATTTTTCTCTTAATAAAATATATATGCCAATTGGGTAAATATAGGGATTGACTATAAAAAAACAGAAACCCAAGGTAAAAAACAATTTAATTGCTTTTCAAGTTCTTCAAATCAGTCGCTCGACCCTAAAATCAAATGTGTGTTTTAAATGACGAGTTTTCTCTCGACAGATAGAAAATTTTCAATATTTTTTGTAATATGCAATTCGCATTTTGCTGTGCCTAAAAACTATCAGTCCTTGTCCATTTCGTTTTTAACATAAATATAAAAAAAAAATAAACGTTTCCAGTTGTCCAGACTATCTGAAGCGATCTGGTTCAAAAATAATCAACATACAAATTTTGTAAAAATGTTCAATGCGCAATTTGTTAGATGATTTTTGAATTTTTCCCAATGTTCAAGATTCAATTTGACAACCGTAGGATAATCAGTTGTGCGGATGGCAAGTAACGTACAATTTTTGACTCGTCCTTGCGGATAGTTCTTGTCGACTTCATCTTCGAATCCTATGTACAAATACAAATGTACATAATTTTAACACAATTTTCCTCGACATTCAGATTTAGTTAGCGATATATGTTGGATCTGCCAACATATGTTTCCAATATGTATGTATTTTATATATATATATATATATATTTTAGTTATGAGAGAGGTTAAATTCAATTGATTTGATTATTTCAAAATTGATTTATGGTATGGATACCGTATATGTTAAGTCAGAGTTATATATATATATGTATATATATATACATATACTGTATACGCTATCTATTTAGTTGTGTATTGTAGATGCATATGTATATCTTTGACTAAACAAAACATTATTATTATTATTTATACTTCTATTGCATAGATACATATACCGTACTTATAATATCTATTAAAAAAACAAAAAAAAAACACTCACACATAGGTATTTGTTTGCTTAAATTTTACACTGCTACAAGTGGTATTTTACAAAGATCCCCCTCCTCCTCCTCCTTTTCATCATCATCAAATGAATACTTACTAGCTAAATGTACATCTGCTTCTTCAAAAAAATACCCTAATTAAGTTTTTTTTCTCTTTTTTGTTTTCTGGTTTTTCAAAAAAAAAAAAAAAGGCGAGCATTCGCATTGGTAGTTGTTGTACATTGAATGTTAGTTGTGTGTTGCATGTTGCATGTTGCATGTTGTGCCGGTCAACTGGCTGTATTGTCAAACGGAAAGTGTAACAGTAAATAAAAATTTGCGTATTGCAAAATGATCCATAATCAGTTCGCTGCAAGTTTTGACCAACTTAGCAGCTAAAAAGCTGCTTCTGGATTCAGTGTGTGTGTGTGTGTCTCGGTGTGTGTGTGTGTGCGAATGAAGTTGGGTTCAATTCAATTTTTATTAATAAGTCAAAATCTTTGACTAATTCGAAAATTGTTGCTTGCACTGCATTTATCAATCTGGCCATCAATTTTGTATGTGTTTTGTGGTTAACACAATTAATACTCAATAGGTAAATATAATTGTTTTAGGGGCGTACGTATGTATGTATGTATGTATGTATGTGTGTGTGGGTGTGCGTGTGTGTGTGTAAGTCTGTTTGTTTTGGTTGACAGTCTTTTATGCTTTGCTTAACGATGCTTCGCTCGGTTGGGTCGAATTTTCACAGATCTTTTCTTGATTTTTGACTTCGTTTACAAATTCATCAAAAAACACACATTTTGCATTTTGGCTTTGCCGATAAAAAAAAAAACAAAAAAAAATAAATAAAAACAAACAAACAAATCTGCCCAAATCTATGCGTATTCTATTTTTATGTATGTTTGTTTGTTTGTTTGAATGCATTTTCATAAAAGATTTGAAATTTTTTTTTTTTTTTTTGTGAATGCATTTTTTTTTTTTGTTTTTGTTTTGCTTGTTTTATAATCAAGTTTGTAAAAAATCACAGGTTTTTTTCTTTTCATTTGCCTAAACATTTTTTATCTTCATTTCGAAGTATTTAGTTGTATTTTTTTTTTTTTTAAATTTAATCTTGTTTGCCGAAACATTTATTGCAGTTTTCGCTAGATTTGAGATCCAAAGTGCATACGAGTAATGTATGTGTTTATAGTAGAGTCATATATGTATCTATGCATGTGTGTGTGTGTATACATTTAGTACTAGCTTAACTGACTGCTCGTTGCGTGGTTAATCATCCATCGCCACTCGCTTGTCAGATGATGTTCCTTCTGTGGGTCTCTAGATAATCTATCCATGCAGCCCACCCCCTATTATTTTCATGTGTGTGTGTGTGTGTGTGTGTGTGTGTATAACTTAATATTCAAGAGGTCGCCATACATTTTTGCGATCGACTTATTGGTCTAATAAATTCATACGTTCATAGGGATGATGATGGGGATGGGTTGGATGACCAAGACTGTGACTATGATTGTGACTGTGGCTGTGTGTGTGTGTGGTGTGTGGGTGTTGGTGTTGGTGTTGGTGCTGGTGCTGGTGCTGGTGGGCATGGGCATGGGCATGGGTATGGGCATGGGAATGGGGATGTGCGTGTGTGGTTAAATGGGGCAGATGCCCATGATGCTGCTGGTGTAGATGAAGTGCCCGCAAGTCGGCAACTCCCTCGGCCGCCGCTGCTGCCGCCGCCGCTGCTGCTGCGGCATAGACCGCTCCGCCACCCTGATCCATTTGCGTAAGATCAACCGTCTGTGTGCCACTGCCAACCACTGATCCCCCAAAATCGTTGCTGCCAGTCACGGGGCCGCCGGTGGCCGGTGAGGCACCGCTGCTGGCCGCTGTTGCCGCCGCCGCTGCTGCTGCTGCTGCCGAGTTGTTGAGCGCAACATGGAACAGCTGCTGCAATAGTTGATGCTGATCTTATAAGAAGTCTATACACGGCTTGACCATGTTGGGCGAGGACTGTTGCTGCTGCTGCTGGTGCTGCTGCTGCTGATGGGCCGCCGCCAGCTGCAGCGTTGAGCTGGCCGTTCCCCCGGCAACCGCTGCGGCCCCAACAATTGGCGACAGCAGCAGCTCAGCAGCGGCCGCAGCGGCTGCCGCGGCAGCGGCCACAGCATTTCCCCCAGCCCCGCCGCCGCCAACGCCGCTGTTGGCAGCCGCCGCAGCGGTCAACGAGCTGAGCGACTGATGCAGCCGGCTGCCCGGGCTGCCCGCCTGCCCGACACCGGTGCCATGATGGAAGTACGAATGGTGATTCTTCTGGCGGCGATGATAGATGCTCTTGTGGTTGTTCAGCGAGTTAAGCGTGCGGAACACCTTGTGGCACAGATTGCACACAGCATTGTTCAGCGGCTGCAGGTGCTGCTGCTCCTTGTGGCGCTTCAACGTTAGCTTCGTGCTCAGCAGCTTGCCGCACACATCGCACCGATGACACGCATTCAGTGGCAGCGGCAACAGCAATCGATTCGCCTGTGCCACATCATTGGCACGGGACGACGACAGCAGATTGTTGGCCGCATTGGCCGCGGACGAGCTCCGGCCACCGCCGCCACTAGCCGCCGACGACGGTGACAGCGAGGCGCGTCGATGATGCTGATGCAACAAATGGTGGCGCTCCAGGGGGGAAGCGGCACGGGCCAAGGCATGCGCATGATGAGCAGCCGCAGCGACCGAGGAGAGCTCATGGTGCGAGTGCAACGCATGCTGATGATGACCCGACAGCATCGACAACGGATGCTGACCAAAGTGTGGCGGTGGACCCGGATGCGCATGATGCGTGGGCGGCGATTGACCGCCTCCTCCTTGCGGTGCTTCCATTTCACGTTCTCGCTCCCGTTCACGTTCCCTTTCCCGTTCCCTTTCCCGTTCCCGTTCGCGTTCGCGTTCCCGTTCGCGCTTGTGGTAAGCAGCGCTTACCGCATTTGCCGTCGGTGAGGGGGAGGGGGTGGCGCTACTGCTGTGCAACGGCATTGCTTCGCCGGCACACTGCGAGGAGCGGGACAAGCTGCGCTCGCTGCTGCTGTGGTGAAGATCATTGTTTGGTTTGCTGCTGGCGACGCTGCTGCGTTCTCGTTCTCGTTCTTGGTGCAGTTGTTGTTGTTGTTGTTGGTGGTGTTGTTGTTGGTGTTGTTGTTGGTGTTGTTGTTGGTGTTGTTGTTGTTGTGGGTTATGTAGTGTGGAATGATGTTGTTGGAGTTGGAGTTGTTGGAGGTGGTGTTGTGATGTTGGCTGTTGTTGTTGTTGTTGTTCTACTTGTTGTTGTTGTTGTTGTTGGTTGTTGCTACTAATATTACTAGGGTTGTCACTACCACCGGGCACTATGACGCCGCTGAGTAGGCTGGTGCTGCCACCTATACGTCATATAGGAAGAGAAGAAAAAAAGAGACAATAGTGACTTTTCGGTATATTTGACTTTGTTTTGTTTTTTATTGTTGTTGTTGTTGTTTTTTTGCTGTTGCTGTTGTTGTTGTTTTTGTTGCTGTTGTTGTTGTTTATGTTTAGTTTTTTCTTTTGTATTTTATTTGTATTTATGCGGTTTTTTTGTTGTTTGTTTGTGCGTATTTTTATGTATGTGAGTTGTCAGTGTGTGTGTCTGTGTGTGTGTGTGTGTGTGTTTGTGTGTGTGTGTGTGTCTGTGTGTTTGTGTCTGTGTGTGTGTCTGTGTGTGTGTCTGTGTGTGTGTCTGTGTGTGTGTCTGTGTGTGTGTGTGTCTGTGTGTGTGTGTGTCTGTGTGTGTGTGTGTCTGTGTGTGTGTGTGTCTGTGTGTGTGTGTGTCTGTGTGTGTGTGTCAATGTCCATGTACATATGTGTGTGCGTGTGTGTTCTTTTGTTGTTGTTGTTTTGTCAGTGTTGTCTGTTGCATTTGTTGTATTTAGTTTTTCGTTGTTGTTGTTGTTGTATTTTTTTGTATTATTTACTTTACATTATTACACTAACAAATCCAGGCTCAAATCAATGTATATTTTGCTGATTTTTGCTAATATTTTGGGATATATATGGTTTTTTGAAAATTCAAAAAATTCGCTTGTTTCTGTTTCATTTGCATTATTTTTTTGTTTCAATAAAAATCATGATCAAATTAGATAAAACGCTTTTGGTTTAAAATTTGGTCGAATTTGAGTAATTGGCAAATTTTGCAATTATGGTTTTTTCGTTTTTTTTGTTCGCAGTGTAGCGTTTCGCAAAAACATATGTTAATAAAAATATTAATAAAACTGTTTGGTTTCTGTATTGCTGTATTTCTGTATTCTGTATTCTTTTCTAATTTTTTTTTTTTTTTTTTTTTTGCTAGCTAATTTTGCTATTTTTGTTGCATTTTTAACTTGCGGCTGATGAAACTGCACAAGTTTTGTTCAAGTTGAGCAAACTTGTGCAATTTTGAGTAGAGTTCTTTTTTACGAAAAATATTAAGTTTTTATATTTGATTTTTTTTTATTTTTTTTTGTCTAGTATTTTTTTTTTTTTTTAGACGACGTTTTAAAGTTTTTGTCGCAATTCGATTTTTGCGGTAGATGCAGTTGTGCCTTGTGGATGCGTAAGAAATGTGTGGCATGCCACAAGGCTGCAATTCGTTGCGAGTCATTTCGAACTCAACATAATTGTGTACAGCAGATTCTATGGTCGAAATTCTGTATTCTGTAACATTTTTGATGGTGGCTTTTGCCAATAGCACAAAACAAAATGTGTTTTGTGGAATTTTGTTTTTGAAAATTTCTTGGATAGTTTTTAAAACCAATTGTCTTTTGTTGTTTTTGCAAAATTTTGAAACATGTTTGGCCTGATTGATTTGTTGTAAAATGTTTTTGGTATTATTTTCATTTTTATTTTTTTATTTTATGTCTTTTTTTCATTTTTTTTTGTGCTTATTATTTTGATTACTTGACTTTTTTTTTTTTGTTGCAAGTACCGACTATAAATTTATTTGTATTTATTTTTTTTTGCTATTTGTCACTAGTGTCTCTTTTTTTCAAACTCAAACGCAGCACCTTTGCCTGCGTGATGCGGTTGGTTAAATGTTTAATTGGTTGGTTGATTTGGTTAAAGTTTTTGTTTTTTGTTTCTTTTCTTTTCTGTTTTTTTTTTTTTTTTGAAAAAGAACCAAATATACCATTTTTTAAATGTGCTTTTGAAGGCGGGGCACGTTGGTGGGGCATGTTGGGGCATGGCGGGGCGTTGGGAATTCCGGGCTTGGTCACTGGGCAGGGAGGCTATGGGCTGGGTAAACACACAGTTAGATGTACAAAATATGTATGTTTATTTTTTTTGGGTAGGAGGGTAGGTTGTGTGGGGGGTGGGGGGTTTGAGGTTACTTTATAAAAGAGGTGCTGTATGTGTGTGTGTGTGTGTGTGTGTGTGCGTGTGAGTGTGTGCGTGTGTGAGTGGCTTGTGATTGTGGTATTTAGATTGATACTTAACATTTCGCAGGCTGGGGCAAATTGTGCCCCTTGGCAACTGTTGGTTGTTGTAGTAATGATTGTGGTGATAATAGTATTATGATGTGATGGTGTTTGTTGGTGGTGGTGGTAGAGGTGATGATGATGATGGTGGTGGTGGTGACAGGAGCGGGCACGGGAACACCTGGTTAGCTGTTTACTAGTTATTAAGTTGACTAGTTGACTGAATACTGAACACTGATGGGGAATAAGGGGGATATCGGGGGATGAATGGATGAATGTGGAATGGCGATCTTTGGGTAGTATTATAAGTATTATTAATTGTTGCTCAGTTGGTTGTAAGCAGGGATACTTAATTTAAATAAATCGATGCGCATTTTGACACTTCAACTAATTTTGCATTCTTTGCACATGTTTTATGCTTTTATTATAAATAAAATGCGCTGCAAAAGCTGCTTTTTAGGTGTTTTTTGGGTGTTTTTTTTTTTTTTTTTTTCTTAAAGCAGCTATTTGGCTTAACGTATAAACACAAACTTTAATTTCTGCACACAAAACAATGAAAACGAAAATTCAGTGAGTAAAAAAAAACATAAACAACAAATAAAAATGTTTTAAATATTTTGTGCTTAACACAAAAAATATGTAAGAATTTCGCTCTAAAATAAATTTGTATATATTGTCCGGCATGTTAGAGATATACATAGTTAATGAGAGAGATATAGTGTGTGTGTGTGTGTGTGTGTGTGGGTGTTTGAGTATGTGTTTGTGTGTAATGATTGATGCTGATTCAAAACTGATGACGTTTGGTGATGGGTTCTTGGATAGATTGATTGATTAATTCAGTGTGTGATTGAGTGATTGCTTGATTGACCGGCCACCTAACTTATTAACTGGCCCAAAATCTCGTATACATGATGTATCATATCATATACATCGTATACATCGTATACATCATATGTGCTTGACGCCTCGAACATTAATTAGCATGCAACAAATTGTTGCTTTCGTTGCAATTGTGCATTTTGTTGTTGTAGCTGATAAATGAAATTTATTTTCGTTTTATGTGTATGTTTTTATTATAATGACATGTTTAAATCAAAGTACTCCAATAATTACTGTTACTGCCAATGCTTTCTTACACGCATTCCATCCGAATTCCTGCATTTTGCATTTTGCATTTTGCATTTACATACATCGATTTTGGATGTGATTCGGATGTAATTTTGGATTTGTGAATGTTAATAATGCAGGTAGATATTTGCTTAAGGCTTTGCTCTTACTTATATACTACAAACTAACGAACACAGGTGCACTCATAAAGTATCCGGTTAACATTTTGCATGTATGTATCTACAACATTTATAATATATTTATATATATATATATATCTATATATATCATTGCTTAAAGCTAATACAAAAAATTTAAAAAAAAAAAATAGAACCAGTAATAATCTATATGTTAACAAATGTATACAATAAACTTGTATGTAATAATTATTATTATTATTATTATTATTATTATGCCAGATGGCTATTTATACTTTTCTATTTAGTATACTATAAAATATTCGTGTGTATATGTGTGCGTGTGTGTGTGTGTGTGTATTCTGTAATTGGGATGCACTTCTCCTGAATTCTTATATTAAGCCTAATTATTATGAAATAATCTTTTATGTTGCATTCATAATTGGTCGGTCGTTCGGTCGGTCACTTTCCCAATCTATATATATCTTTATATATATTGAATATTTTCAATGTATATAGGCATATTCCCTATACTCTATACTGTGTATGAAGGTATGTATAAAAAATTATTAGCTTACTTTTAATGCTGTATAAAAAGCTTTAAAGGCTACAATTTTGCACAACTGATTGATTTGTGCTTAGGCCTGAGCCTACATCTATATATATATATATATATATATATGTACTGATATATATATATATACACATGTGTATTTTTTAGTTGTATATTGTTTAAATTTTATTTTATTAAAGCCATTTGAAGAATTCACTACCGGCACCTTTGTAATTTTTCTTTTCTCATTTACTGTCTAAGATCGATAAAAAAAAATAGAAAAAAAATATATCATTTTGAAATAAGAGAAATATAAAAACACGAATTGTACATTTTAAGATCACCCCGATTCTAAATACCTATAATGCGCCCCCTTCTAGCATTTTTCGCCCCCCTTTACCCAATTATGCAAAATGAATTTCTCTTAACAAACTTCGCCAGAACAGATGGAGGCAGAGACAAATGGAAATATATATTTATGAATAGTAAGTATGTATGTATGTATGTGTGTGTGTGTGTGTGTGTGTGTGTGTGATAAAAATGATAACTGGAGCATAGCTTAGAGCACCTGTTGCTTTCCAGCTCGAATTGCTTTCTGTTTTTTGTTTTTGTTTTTAATTTGTAATTTGCTTAAATTATTAAAGGCAACTAAGTGTTTTTTTTTTAGCCTAGATTTTAAAATATGCCTGCTCTGCATATGAACAACATATATAAATATATATATATGTTTTTCTGATGTACATACATACGTATTTGAATGTATGTATTTATGCATGTATTTGTATACAGAAGCACCGTTGTCGTTATTCTCTCCATTTTGTATACGTTATGTATGCGTGTGTGTGTGTGTGTGTATGTTGGGTGTGTGTGTGTGTGTAAGTAAGTAGAACTGTAGCTTAGGCCAAAGAATCAATTAATATTACAGTTACTCATATTTGCAAATGTATCGCACATTTTACATATAATTCACAAACTTAACAAAGGTTTTCCGCTAACATTTATTGGCCAAGAACGCAACTTGAAGGCAGATTCAGATGCAGATTCAGATGCAGATTCAGATGCAGATGCAGTTTCAGATGCCGAATGCGGGATGCAGTTGCAATATGATTTTTTTTTTAGTTCAAAAGTTGACATTGGCCAGATGATAGTCGAAATACATGAAACCCTATGAAGACGGATGATGGTTCAATTGCTGATGGTAATAGCTATTGGCCGCCTGGGCCTGGGCATTTGGCTCCTGTTTGGGCTGCTTGAGATTGCGATGGTAGATGCTTTTGTGGTTGCGCAAGCTATTCAATGAGCTGTAAACACGTTTGCATATGTTGCACACCGGCTCCTTGGTGGGCCGCATGTGCACGTTTTGTATGTGCCGCTTGAGGCGCGTCAGCGAGCTAAGATTCTTGTTGCACGGATTGCAACGGAAGTCGTCGCCGCCACTTGACGCATTCAAACTGCCACCGGACGATGTATTCAATGTTGAATTGTTTAGCGAACTGTTCGCACTGCCACTCGTCGAGGCCGTCGCATTCGCTGTGGCTGCCATATTGGCCATAACAGCGGCAAACATTTGCTGCTGTGCCGTTGTCGGTGTGTTCCCTGCTCCTCCACCTGCTGCTGTCGTCGGACTGCAGCCGAGGATGCCGTTCGTTCCTTGACTGCCGCTGCCTGCATTGCTTAGCTGGTGTTGCTGCTGCTGTTGCTGTTGTTGTTGCTGGTGTTGGTGCTGCTGCTGCTGTTGGTGCTGCTGCTGCTGCTGTTGGTGCTGCTGCTGCTGTTGCTGTGGCAGTATGGAAACTCCGCCGGCTGTTGTGAGTATGCCACCATTGCTGCCACCGCTGCCAGTGTTGCCCGCATTGTTCACATTATTGTTGCAATTGGCTGCGAATGTGGAGAGATTAAGCCCACAGATGCCAGAGGCGTTTGTGATGGCTGTTGTTGTTGTTGATGTTGTTGTTGTCGTTGGCGTTGTTTTTAGAATTGTTGTTGATGTGGTTGTTATTGTTGTTGTGGAGTTATTGTTGTTTGTTTGTTCAGAGTGTGACAAGTAGAAGTTGTTGTTGTTGTTGTTGTTGTTTAACATGTTGCATTTGTTGTTGTTGTTTGTTGTTGTTGTTGTTGTAGAAGTTGTAGCATTTGTCGTCAGTTGACCTGACGACAATTAGGGAAGAAAGTCAGAAAACGTCGCATTAGCCCAAGGACAACGAGTTTAATTTGTTTTTGGTTTTTTTATTTCGAATTTTGTTGGTGTTTCTTTTTTTTTATATATATATTTAATATATATATATATATATGTATATATATTTTTTTTTTTTTTAGTTGTGGGTTTTATTGGAAAATTATCATTAATATTTCGCAAGCATTTTTTTCATCAAATATAATAATTTTTTTTTTTTTGATTTTTTTTTTTTTGGTTTACTTTAATTTATAAATATATATTTTACTATATATATACTCTAACGTTTCTGTTTTGATTAAAACTTTCAATTTAACTTTGGATTTATTTGATATTTTTTGTATTGTACAATTTAACAAGTGGTGTACGCTTTTAATTTTGATTTATATTTTTGCTGTTTGCTGTTTTTTTTTTTTTTGCAGTAGATGATTGGGGTTAAAGTTAAGGTTCTCAGCCCAAACTTATGCGCCAGATCAGCGGATCAGCGGATCAGCGATCAGCGGATCAGCGGATAAATAAGTGAATAAATCGAGGGGTGTGTTTGTTGTTTTTTTTTATGAAAGAATAAAAATTGTTGTGGCTAACTTGAGTGAAAAGATTAATTTCTTTTTTGATTTGATTGTTCGTGTTGTGCGTAGCTGATTCGACAACTGATCTAATGCGCAGATCGAAGCTATTCTCTATATATATATATATATACATATCTATATATATATATATATATATATATATATATATACTTTGAACTGCAGTCGCAGTCACAAACGTATTTCAAATTTTATCTTGTATTATTTCCCTGGACTCGGCTTGAAAACAATTCGAATTCGCAGTGTTCTGAAATTGGTTGTGTTTTTGGGGGATTTTGTTTTTTTGTTTGTTTGACTTTGTTTTTTGTTTTTTTAATTAAGCTTTCTTTTGTTTTTGTTACTGTTTGGGATTAATATTGTATTGTTTGTATTATCGTTGTTGTGGTTGTTATTGTTGTACTCGTTACCGTTGTGAGCGGAGTGTGTGTGTGGCAATATACAAAGAGGAGGAATAGGAAATCAAACGTAAAAGGAACAGAGCCTTGTTTTGTTTTCAGTGTTGTTTGTTTGTTTGGTTTGTTTGTTTCTTTGTTGGCTTGTGTCTGTGTGTGTGCTTTTGTATTGGTGTGCGTGTGTGTGTGTGTGTGTGTTTTTGTTAAACACCATCACCATAATAATTCTTAGCTTCATTCTTGTTCTTGTTGTTGCTGTGGTTGTTTTTGTTGCTGTTGCTTGATTTGTTCTTGTTGTTGTTTTTGTTGCTGTTGTTGTTGTTGTTGTTGCTGTTGAGTTGGGATATGCATGTAGGTGTTTGTGTGTGTGTGTGTACACATATATGTACTTCGAGTGTGTGTGTGTGTGTGTTTGTTTGTGTGTCACTTAAATAAAGGACTAAAAATAAACCATTCCCAAATTCATTTTTTCATCATCATTTAGAGTATTTTTTTTTCTCCTTTTGTTTTTGTTTTACGTCGCGAAGGCATTATAATTTTTAAGTTAGCAATTTTATTTTAATTAAATTACTTTGTGCATCAAAATTTGTGTACATTGATGTCAAAATGTTTCTGATTTTAATTGGCTTGTTTTTTTTTTCGAGTCGGTTTTTGGGGGCATTTAATTATTTGTGTGTGGGGGCCGCTGAGGTTTATGGGAAATTGTTGTTCGTTTTCTTTTTTTTTTTGTTTATAATTAGGTGTATGATAATATATAAAAAATTATTCGAATTCGTTCTAACTTAGACATAATACAAATGGATTTATTTTTTTGTTTTTACTTATTATAATTGCACAGCAAACATAATTTTGAAAATTTGTCAGGTAAAATAACTAAAAACGAAATGAAAACAGTAACAAAGATTTTTTTGGTTCTCAAATTTTTAAAAATGTTTTTTTAATTTTTAAACGACTTTTGTTTGAATATACAAATATATTTTGATAAGAATTATCAGTCTACAAATGAAGGCTTATTCGGTTTGCCGATTATGATCATGATGATAGAGTACATCTGTACAACTGAATGATGTACGTATAAGTTATGTATGTACGTATGCTGGTTGTGAATGCTGTGCAATTGTTTTGATTGTTGTGTTCGGGGTACAGTCAATTATTAATTATCATCAATTCTTGGTAATTGCCAATTTGGGTGTGCTTAAACTTAACTTGAATAATATTTTACAGTCTTTCTTAAGTTGGACACCAATTAATCAACTTAAAATTAGTCAATTTCGGTTTGTAAACGAAATTAAATTAGGTTCTAAGCTGTTTTTGTGAGTTTGTTTATTTTTAATATTTTTTTATGTGTATGTTTTTTGTTTATGTTTGTGCATGTGTGTTTTGTAAATTATAAAAAAAAGTATCGACAAATATACATATATCTCTATATATAAAGGAAGCGTAATTTAAAGCGATTTTCCATCAATTATATACGTGAAGCACTCGACTGTTTTCCTTTTCTAATTGATTGCTTAGTGTATTTTGTATTTGTTTTTGTATTTGTAATTGGTTTAATTTTGAGTTTATATGCGTGCGTGTGTTGTGTGTGTGTTTGTAAATTTAAGTAATTTCTTAAATTTATTTCGGGCGGTTTTGTAAAGCGCATTTAACATAAATTCACTAATTGTAATTATTACTAATAATTGTAATTGTATTTTGTATTTTCTATTTGTTGTTGTGTTTGTATTTGTTTGTTTTTGTTTTTGTTTTTGTATTTGGTTTTGTTTTTGTGTAATTGGCTGAATGGTTCATCTCTTATGGATAAAAGTTGTTTGTGTGTGTTTTCATTCATTGCTTCTCTAACATAATTTCGTAATGGGTAATGGAGAGAGTAGTTGTATTCTAACGGTTAGTATTTAATTGGAAAGTAAATAGGTACATATAGCGTTAGTTATCATTGAAGTTAGTTTTCAGCTGCTACAGATTGTATGCGTTTATATGTATGTATGTATGTATGTATGTATGTATGCGTGTATGTATGTATGTATGTATGTATGTATGTATGCGTGTTTGTATGCGTGTATGTGGGATATATGCGAATGTATGGATTAGTAGTGATATTGAGCGCCTCGTTTAGAACCAATCAAAATGCGCGCTTGCATTTAATGCAGTTATTTGATTCTCATTTTCATTTTCATTTTGTTTATGATTTGGGTTTTTAGTTTTTTTGTAATTGCTTTTGATTTTCGTTTCAGATTGAATGGGCTTACTCGCAATCGCTAATAAACGGTACACGTTACACATTGGAGAATACTTTCGTTTGACCAATATTTTTTTTATCGTGGATGTTTTTCTGTGTGTATGTGTGTGTGTGTGTGTGTTGAATTATTTATTGTTGTTTTTTTTTTTTGGGGACCAAGACCATTGTGTGCATGTGTTTTTTTGAGTTATTGCTGTTGTCTGCTCAACCTTAATAGAATTCACCTGCTTTCCGTGTATAAGTTTCACTGTATATGTGTGTGTGGGTGTGTGTTTGTGTGTGTGTGTGTTTGTGCGTATGCGTATTTATGTATGTATAAAAGTATAGGCTTTCTTATACATACACAGAGACATATGTGCACATGGTACGTACAACAGGTACACACATAGGTACACAGTAGTACAGTAGGTACACATGTGCATAGCATGTACAACATATTTAACGATCGCCTGATTTACTCGAATTGCTTTTGTTCGCAAGTAAGTACCACATATGTATACAAATGCCAATTGCTGTGCAGTTTTCTCTTCATTTCATTTCCTTTCATTTCATTTCGGTTTGTTTCGTTTCGATTCTATGCATATGTTCACATTCGATTTGCCAATTATACAATTAAACAGTTAACCGATTAACCGATTAACCGCTAACTCAACCATCCGATTGGGCTCAAGGCTCAACCCCCTCCCACAACCCCCTTTGCTGTATTCGTTGGTTGCCAGGTCTTAGATTCAAATCTTTGTGTGCTCTTTTGTGTGGGGAGACCACGACAAAAAGTGGGGCCAAATATTGATGTATGTATGTATAAATATATATATATATATATATATATATATATATTGTGTATGGGCGAGGCGGAACGGAGTGGAGCGGAGGCTTGGGATACATACGACAAATTTTGTAAGTGCAAATTCATTGCACTTTTGCATATACACATAGAAAGTATATGTATATATATATATGCAAATACATATATACATATATATGTATCTGTATAGGTGTGTGTGTGTGTGTGTGTTTTAGTTCTTGTTTAATGCGTGTATATTTTGATGCTGTTTGATTGATGTGCAAATAAAAATGATATGCGTTTTGCTCTTGTTTCGTATTCGAAAACTTTGTCTCGATAATTTTGATGCCATATATTTTTTGTTATTCGGTTGCAGAGGAACGAATGCGAAAAAAAGTCGGAATTAAGTCAAACAATTCAACGAAAGACACATTAAAAATAAAGTTGCAATTTATGTTTAAAAATTTGTTTTTTGTATTTGTTTTTTTTTTTTTGGTTTTTTTTTTTTTGATTTAGTTTAAATTTGTTTCAATGCAAATACGTTTACGTGAAGCTTTTCTTTTGCTTTTGCTGTTTATGGTCATTTGGGGAAGGGGGGGTTGGTTTTGGTTTTGGTTTTGTAGGAAGCGAGGTGGGTGAGGGATAAATTTGGCTTGGATAATTGGTATACTTAGTTTTAGACACAAGCACGACGACGTACAAAGTAAATGAAAATTCAATACATAATTTATGTATAAGTATATATTCGATCGATCTTATATAATGCATTGCATTTTACCAAAACAACAGAAAAATTACAACAAATAATGTTTTGCAATATGTAATTGTTATTTTTAATTGTTGCTGTTGTTGTGGTTCTTGTTGTTGTCACTGTAATTGTTTTTTTTTATACTAAACAATAAACTAAAGCAACAAACAACAAATAATTGAATGTAAAAAATTGAGAAGTTATTTCAAATGATATGCAAAATGTGCTGTTCTTGAGAATGTTGCTTGCATTGGTTATTGTTGGAAATTACAACAGTTGAGCCTCCACAATAACAGTAACAGGTAACAGGTAACATTAACGGAAACGGAAATGGAAACAGAAATTGTAAAATCAACATAAACATGAACCAAAAAATGAAAAAAAAAACCACAACAACGAAAATACAAAAGACAAAAGAAAAAATGAATTAATTTGATATGTATGAAAAATATGTTGATAATTAAACGCATTGGCAATTGATGTAACTATGTATGTATGTATGTATGTATGTATATAGATAGAATGCATGTAATAACATTTGGTAACGGTTTTAAATACGAATACAAAATTAGCACACAAATAAACGAAACTAAAACGAGAAACGAAAATGGAAAAATGGGCGACGAATAACGAATAACAAAAGTTAAGAAAACAAAAAATATACGAAAAAAAATAAATATATATATATAAATATATCTATATGTTCTATATATCTATATATCGAACACTTTCTGCTGCTGCTTAAGATTTCTTATAAATCTTGATTCCAAATTGGCCATTCGAAACTATTCCTTATTCAACTAACTGCGAATTTTCGAGTATTCCTTGAACAATTTGTGTATGACAGAAGGAAAAAGTGTCGTTGGGTGTGTGGGTGTGGGAGTGTGGGTGTGTGTGTGAGAGAGAGTCGAAGGGATAGAGAGAGTGAGAGAAGAAGAGAGAGCGAGCGAGCGAGCGAGCGAGCAAGAATCGAATGTGGCATATATGACTTTTATATAGACGTAATCTGATTTGACATGTGTGAAAACATGAAGTAAGCCAAATGAACTCTAAAACTTCAAAAAAAAAAAAAACGAAAACAAAAAATTTGTCGCAACAACAGTTAAGCAGCAAACAGTGAGCCAAACCAAAATCAATCAAGAAAATCCCCTCAAACAGCCACTTTTCATTCACAGCTAATTAGACAAAATCCAAACTCAAAAATCCCCCCAAAAATAACAAAAAAAAAAAATATGCCAAGCGTTACGCATGTTCATTAATTATCCACATCAGAGATGTGTGTGTGTGTGCGTGTGTGTACATGCCCCATTATCTATGCAAAATAATGTTTTAGATGTAAAATTGTTGGGGAAGATGGGGCATGCCGCAAAGCCGCAAAGCTTTTCTGAACTGTTTTAGTTGTGCATACGTTTAGCAAGTGCTGTGCGGGGGCAAGGACAGCGGCAGTGGGGGAAGGGCGGGGCCTCAAATTGTTGTGGCCCAACCGCAGGATAACAGCGGCAATTAAAATGCTTGTTACATATTCAAAAAAGTGAATTTTGCTAAACACTTGCGGCGAAACTTGCTGCTGGCATGCTGTCAATTTCTGAGTTCATTAGTTTTATGCCAACACTACACACACACACACACACACACACACACTCACACTCGCATACACACACACACACACACACACACACACAGAGAGAGAGATGTGCAGAATTTGAGTTTACGGATTCTGGAATGGCCATTTATTGGTTTGCTTCTGTTTGCTGTTTAATGTTTGAATTTTGATTTCGTTTTCTTCTTTTTTAATTTTCTTCTGTTTTTTTTTTTATATATGCAAGATAATTCGATGATAAATCGGAATCTTCATCAACTTCAGAATGGCGGTTTGTTATACATATGATTATTACGACTAACTGCTTGTTTTTTACCTAGTCTAGCTTGTTGTTTTTTAGCTATTGCATTTCCTTTTTATTTTCATTCTCATTGAACTAGTTGTCTTAGCGAGTGACGGAAATAAATGAAAACATTTACCATCGAAACAATCAAACAAGAAAGAAATTTATTGATATACTTTTGGTTAGACTTGAAGATGCAAAGAAAAAAAAATACAGAAAAAAACGTTTACAAAAAAAAAAAAACAATTTATATATATAATATTAAAAAAAAATTAGAAAACTGAAAAATATCTAATATATTTCAGTGTTTAAATGTTTATTTTGGATTTTACGTGTGTTTGCAATGCTAATTTGGTCCAACAGCAAAGGTGGCCCCGAGCCGATAACTGGTATCTTGAGATAAATATATATATTCGATATTTGTTCGATTATTGTTATTAGTGTTATGTGAGATACCCTGTAGTACGAGAAATTCAAAGCTACAGTCGCTGACTGGCGATAGACCACCTTTGGTTGGAGATTTAGTATCTTGGTTTACTTTCAAAATCAAATTGAATGGACTGAAAAAGTTATCGAATGAAATAATCAAATATTCGTGTAGGTAAAATAAATCAAAAGTTAAATGAAATTGTAATCAACACACATATATATAGCCGATTTATATGCATGTATGTACGTACATATGTAAGTAAGTTTTTTTTTTGTTTTTTTATATTTATTTTCAAGTAAAACAAATGATACAGACACATTTCTTCAACGTTAAAATACTTGGATTTCTAGAACTTATTTTTTTTTCTCATTGGTAATTAATTTATTGGGTATTGTTTTGCTTTTTTTTGAAATATTTTTTAATTTTTTTTTTTTTTTTTTTTTTTTTGGTATTTGCATTTGATGTAAAAAATGTAATAATGAGCTTTTGAGCGCAAATAGAGCGAAACAATAGAGTTAATAGAGAAATGTTCGGACTCACCTTGTGGAGAGGCAGCGAGTTCGCCAGATTGTTGGAGTTGTGGATTGAGACCTGAATGGTTTTGGAAAAACGATCAGAAGAAGAAACGAAAAGTGCACATGGATAATGCGTTAGTTAGTTATATATATATATGGCTGTGTGTGTGTGTGTGTGGTGTGTGGTGTGTGGTGTGTGTGTATTCTGCATGTGTACGCACCAAGCAAGGCTGTATGATCGAGATTGCCCATCTGAAAATTGAATGCGGCACTGGGAAACAGTTTATTATCAGCTGGTGACATGATGAACGGCTGTGCGGCATGGTGGGCAGCAAGGGTATCGCCGATCTCGTCATCATTGCCCGAGCTGCAAATGTGTTGTTAATTACAATTTTTGATAACAATTGCATTTGATTGTGTGTGAACATACCTCAAGGAGCCTTTGCCGCCATCGCCGCTGCTGGAGCGATTGGCATCGTGTTCGCCAGTTGAATCGTTGCTGTGCTCATCATTCACATTGCTATTGGGATTATTGTTGGAGCAGACCAGTTCCATGGGCTCCGATTTGACATCGTCGACGCCGCGACCCATTGGCGATGAGTTGAGGATGGCCAGTTTCTCGCTGATCGAGATGCCGTTGCCGCTGCCATTTGTGTTGTTGTTGTTGCTGTTGTTGTTATTGTTGTTGCCCGAATTGTTGCCAGCGTTGCCGTTGCCGTTGCCAGTGGGTCCATTGCCTGTGTGCCAATGGGCGAGATGGGCGTTATCTGATTAGTCAAGACGTTAGATGATTCACTGACTGACTGATTCACTACTCACGTTTGTCATCCTTGAGCGGCGGCGTATTGTTGTTGTTGTGGTGCTTGATGGTACTGAAATCGGCCGGCGTCAGCTGTGGCGACACGCTGCGCGCGTGCAACTGTAAATCTGGGCTGTTGTTGTTGCTGTTGTTGTTGAGCATCCCATTGTCGGCGCAGCGCAGACGCTTCAGCGCATGCGATGTCTCCTCAACGACGGCGGCAGCAGCGCTGCTTTGGTGAATCATTGCCATGCGCTTCAACAGATGATTATTGATATTATGCGGCATTTGTGGCGGCGGTGGTGGCGGCGGTGAAGCAGCGCCACCCGTCTGGCGACTACTGAACAATGTGGCAGCCCCATCATCATGCAGCGCCCCATGATGCGTGTGTGTGTTGAGGGGCGTGCGGCCGCCGGCATTGGCCAAATTCTGTATCTGTGCCAGGTGCTGTAAGTTTGTGTGTGTGGTTAATTATGGATTGATTATTAGGATTAGTGCGAGTCCATCTATAGATGTCACTTACGCTGTGCGTATCCTCGGCCTGCTGCTGTGTGAGACCCGAGACACGCAGCACTTCGGCTGTCTTCAAGAAGGACTGCAACGATTTCTGGTGCACGTTGACCTCGCCGTGATAGATGAATTCGACCAGCGAGTGCAGATCCATAAAGTTAACATCTTGCAGCAGTATAACGGGATGTTTGCAGGGTGTGCTCTGCAAAATTACAAAAAAAAAAACACACACAAAAAACCGTTACTAAGTGGCAAGTGGCAAGCCCTGCTCCAATCTGATTAATCCTCATCGCTATATACAAAAATCCATTCACCTTTAATTTTTTTCTTGCTTTTAACAATAAAAATAAAATTTACATAAAAGTAAGAATTTTTTTCCACTTTTCAGATACTCGATACTTGAAAATTTTCCATAAAACAGGAAACTGATAATCCAAATAAAACAAAATTTCCTTCTACTGGTAAAAAAATCACGTTGCCTTCGCTAATGAAATTATATCAATTACATACCAAGAAAATAAAATATAAAAAAACAAGGATTTTTTCTGCCTTTCAAAAATATGTAACTCGATATTAGAAAAGATGTAAATAGCAAAAATGTCATTTCGCTCAACTCGTGTTAAAAAAGTCGCGAATTTAAAAACGTTGCCTCAGTAAATTTTTAGGATTTTCCAAATAAAATGATATAAATTATATAAACAATCTTTAAAATACCAAAAGCTGATTAACGAGAGGATTATCGAGAGGATAGTTCTGTGTAAAAATCAACCTTTAAGTTCGACATAATATTTGGAAAATTTTGAAGAATTGAGAAATTCGGATTTCTGAAATACAAAAGTGGCGAATTTAAGGCAATATTTTTTCTGATTGTATGCGCTTAAATTGCGGTTTGTGTACCAATGCTGCAATCTATATACAGTTATACGTACTTATTATTAGCAATGTTTGCACACTGTTGACCCCATTTCACTTCTCCCCCGTCGCCAAGCGACAAGCAGACTACAGACTCAGTCAACAGTCTTCAGTCTGCAGTCTTCAGTCTCCAGGCTACAGTTTGCAGTTTGCAGTGCCAAGTTTTATGACTAGTGTGTGAGTGTGTGTGTGTGTGTGTGTGTGCGCGTGTTTGTGTGTGCGCGTGTTTGTGCATGTGTGTGTGTGTGTGTGTGTGTGTGAATTTCACTTTATCATCAAGTGGCAACACTCAACAAAGGGCGTAGAAATTGGGTCAAGTCACAGCGTCTTTGTTATTATTTCGATTGCGCACAGTGCATTACCCCCCTCCCCACCCCTTCCGAACTCCGCGCAACAGTAAACAGCCTCAGTTGCAGTTACAGTTTCAGTCGCAGCCTCTCAGCCCTCATTCGATGTGTATCCCGATCAGAGGCAATCAGACAGACAGTTTACTTGTCGCTTTGCCTTATTTACTTGCATTCGCAATTTATTTGCACACTCAAACAATGCATATATACATATATATATATATATATACATGTGTGAGCAGCGGCAGATTGTGAAATTGAGGTCAAGACGACAGTGATCAAGTTGATCGTCGTCGTCACAGTCGAAGAGCAGCAGACCGAAAAGAGAAACAGGAACTGAAACTGAAACTGAAACAGCGGCAGAGGCAGCGGCAGAGGCAGAGACAAAGACAAAGACAAAGACGAAAACGCCTACTAAGGCTAAGGGAGAGGCAGGGGCGTAGACAAAGGCGAATGTGCGCAAATATGCGAAATATAAAGGAATCGGAAAATATGGAATCTGTGCACTTTCTCTATGCATGAATTGTGTCAATTGATGTCAACATTTTTCGATAAAACGGTAATATTTGATAAATATAATATTTGCAGCATGTATTATTGATTTAATTAATAACAAAATAATTACATAATTTGAGCAAGTTTTAATTAGATTTGCGCATTATTTTGTAATTATTGTGAATGGGGCAATTGTGAATTGCGAATGTATTTTGCAGCTGCTCATCAAGCGGAACCTGTAAATTGTGAATGTAAATGGGCAATTGTGAATTGCAAATGTATTTTGCTAAGACTAGGCGTATATTGTGAATGGGGGCTATTGTGAATTGCAAATTATTATTATAATTTTCATTTTCTTTTTCATTTTTTTTTTTTTGCATCTGCTAAGTAGGCGTGTAGGCGCCAGATTCCAAGCTGCTTGTCACAGACACTGCCACAGTTACATTTACATTTACAGTTGCAGTTGCAGTCACAGTTAAAGTTGAACAAAAGCCAAAATGCTTTTAGGAGCGCTTAACTCACACTCGCCCACCAATCCCCGCCCCGCCCAACAGCTGCCGACAGTGACCAATGCCCATTGGCTGCTGCCAGTTGCAAGTTGCCAGTTGCCAGTTGCCAGTTGGCAGTTGTTGATACTTCATTTTGTTTTGCTGCCTGTGTGTTTTGCAGTTTTACACCTAATTAAAATAATGCGCTGCAGTTAATTAAATATTTATGTCTAGGCCCAACAAGGAGCCAGGCGCAGCAAGATCAAGCAAAGTAGCAGCAGCAGCAGCATAGGCAAAGTGTCGCCAAAGCGTACCCAGAACCAGTCCATGCCACACTGCCTGCCACTGCCACTGCCACTGCCACTGCCACTGCCACAGTTAGCTGGCATGGACTCTCGGTTGCATGCCTGTTTGTGTCATTGTTGTTGCTGCTCTTGTTGTATGTTATTCAAATTGAATTTACAAACTTCTGGCCGACGAGTCGCGTATTGTTGCACTGCCAACAAAGTTTTGTATATTCGTACTAATTTTCTTCGTATATAATTATTTTAGCATTCTTTTTTTCCTTCTCTTTTTTTTTGTTGTTCTGCCTTGCCCCAAAACAACTGTTATTGTTGCAGTTGCAAAGTTGTCGTTTTTTTAATATATTTTTTGTTGTTGTTTTTTTTTTGTTGTTGCTCAGCATTTAGTTGACCTTTTTAACAAATTAAATGTCGACTTGCTGTTCTGTCTGCCATTTGTTTGGGGGTCTTCATTGGGTTCTTCATTATCATAGTCCATTGCTGCTGCTGCTGGTGCCTCTTTGCAACATTTGGCTGAAAGTTTGCGAATTTATTGGCCGGACACAGTTTGCAAAAGTGACGCAAGTTGGCCTGTAGGTGGATCTCGGTGTCGCTTGGTGTCGGTGTTTTGGTGGCGTATACGCAATATTGCCCCCAGCCTCGCCTCGCAATGTTGATGCATTGTCAGCAGTTAGTATTGCAACCATTAGCGACCTCGATGCCACTAAATTGCCCTTCTACGCCTCTTTCTCCTGCCACCACACACACACACACACACACACACACACACACACATATACAATTGGCTTACAAAGTTGCTGCATTAAATTGTTGTTGTTATTTTTTATTTTCTTGTCTGTTTGCGTCTATAATTTACAAAATGAAGTTTTCTATCATGTTAACAAATCACGTCGAGAGAAAATATTTACAGCCAACACACACAGACACACACACACATACACAGAGCAAACAAAACTAAGAACTGAGAAGTTTGTAATTTATATAATTTCTGCTGCAATGGCAATGGCAAAAGCAACTACCGCAACAACAACAACAACCGTAACGTAAACGTAAACGTCAACGGATACGGCTTTGGCTATGGCTATGGATACGGCAATGGGAAACGGCATCCCACTAACAACAACCGCTAATCAATCCACTAACCAATCCGCTAACCCAGCCCTGGCCTGCTATCGTCGTCGTCGTCGTCGTCGTCGTCACCAGTGACGCCAATGACAGCTCAAACAATGCAAATGGCAAAGTTTTGGAGCTGTGGCCCTAAGGGCGACGGTGGGGAGGGGGGTCGGGGCGCAGTGGCCAAGTCAAGACTCGAGGCCTGCTAAAAACCGCAATTGCGTGCAAATATTTTCAATGCAGGCAGCGGCACAAGTTTTGGTTTGAGCCCTGCAAACGACGATGAGCCGACGACTCCCATAATTTTAATGTCATAATAAAAATAAAATATCAAAAAAAAAAAGGAAGAAAAAAAAAATAAAGAAGCCTGCAAAGTAACGGAACGGCACAGGCTGCTTTGTGGGCAGCACCAGCAACAAACCACAGACGCCACTTTGCCCCTTTTCGGTGTAGCCCTAAGTTAAAGTTGCCATTTTGGGCTGCAACTTCACCTGTGACTTGCTGACGTGATTAGCATAACTGTCGTAACCAAAGGGGTGGGGGTGGGGAGGGGAGTGACAATTGTTATTGGTCCAGTCTCAGACATGATTAACAACAACTCAACCAATGCTGCTGCTGCAAACCAAATTCAACGCACTTTTGCACAAATTCGGAATTGGAACTGCAACTGCAAGTGGAACGAGAAACTGAAACTGCAAAAGCAAGAATAGCCGTTTCAAGCGTTTCCCAGCCGTTCCTGTGCCGTTTTGTTTCATTTTGTTTCATTTTGTTGCGTTTTGTTTCGTTTTGTTCTCTGACTGTACCTCTGCACAAAGTTCCTCTGCTGCTGCTGCCTGCCTGCCTGCTGCTTCTTCTTCTCTTCTGCTTCTGCTTCTGCTTCTCTTTCTTTACTTCTCATTCTAGTTGTCGACATTTGGCGTGTTGTCGTCTGTTTGGCTTTTGTTACTGTTATAGTTAGTTGTTTCTGTGCTTGTTGTTGTTGTTGTTGTTGCCGTTGTGCGCAACTAAATAAATTAAAATGCAAAAGGAAGGCAAACGCAACCTGGGCCACCACACAACGGGAAACCATTTTACCCACTTTGCCTCAGTTTACTCATTCTTGCCATAATATTTTAGCTAAAAGCACAAAAATAAGTATTATTTACCCAAACAACAGCTAAAAAAAAAAAAAGGAGCAAACTTTGCCTTAACTGTTTACACCAAGAGCACGAGACGTTTCCACGTTGCTGCAAAACTTGCAACATTTTGTTGCTCTTGCTGTTGCATGCATGCATTTGCCAATAGTAACCATATATATATAAATATATATGTATATATTTTGGTTGTTTGCATGCGTGTGGCATCATCATTTTATTAATTAGGCTGCCATTTAAACTGTGCCGCAAAACTGACAGAAGTTTGCCTCATTTTGGAATTTGCTACTTGTCTCCTGCCAGTGGACAGGGACCAGACCAACGCTGCGTATGCTTACTGCTTGCATATGTATTACACACATATATACTATATATATATATATATATGTATGTGTGTGTGTGTGTGTTGCATGACAAACAGGATGCACTTAAAGCAAAGTGAAACAGTCTCCGTCGCAGCAGTTGGCAGCTGATGCACATGTGTTGCTTGTGCTACTCCCTCTCTCCCTCTATCTCCCTCTCTCTCTCTCTTTCTTTCTTTCTCTTCCTCTCATAATTATGTAGGTCAGAGTTGCGTTAATAAATTCGTACAAAATAAAGTGCCATTTGATCAAAATCAGCCGCACTGATTTTGTGATCATTTGCTGCAACATCTGTGGCAAAACAAAATGGGCTGCACAGAGGCAAAATAAATCAATTTAATTTATAAACCTATAATTTATACATTTTCCTTGAATGTTAACTTAATTTATAAAATCATTTTTCATATAATATTTAATTTATAAAATCATTTTTCATATAATATTTAATTTATAAAATCATTTTAAATTCAATATTTACTTTCTAAAATCCTTTTTCATATATTTACTGTATCAAATCTTTTTTTCATTCTATATTTACTAAATCAGTTTTCAATTTGGCTTCTTAAAGATGAAAATCATTTTTCAATCCATATTTTTACTATATTCATATATCCAATAATCACCGCTTTTATGTTCTATATTATTCATCATTATAATATCATTTTTTGCCTAAGCTTTTGTGCTTTTTTCTTGTTGTTGGAAATTTAATAAAAAAAAGTAACTGTAAATTTGAAAAAATGGAAATGTGCAAATTCTATTCTAATTTGCTTCCAGAAGTAATCAATATATTGAAGCTGAAAACGAATTAGTTGCACTTACCTTGAGAAGATCGCGGAAATAGGGGCTGCATGCGGAGAGCACGACGCGATGCGCCTTTATGCTGCGCCCCTCGCAGGCGAGCGTCACATCGACAAAGTCCTCGTCATCGCGAAGATTCTCGAACGCTGATGTGATGCTGCTCTGGTAGTTGTTCCACCTCAAACAGAAATGCTGTGTCTCGTCCATGTTGAGTTTTTCTTGTTCTTGTTCTTCTTGTTGGTAAGAGTTATGCAGCTCAATTGTTGCTGTTGTTGTTGTTGTTGGTCTTATTGGTGTTGTTGCTGTTGTTGTCAGCTGCCTAGCGTTGTTGTTGTTGTTGCTGCTGTTGCTGTTGTTGTTGTCTTCGTCGTCAACGTTCGAAACAACGCTGGCTTTTTTTGTAGTCACCTTTTTGCGTATTTTGGCGGCTGTTTATTGCACCGGGGGAATTAATTGTTTCTTGTCCTGTTCCTCTTCCTCTTCCTCTTCCTCTTCCTGTTACTGTTACTGTTCTTCTTCGTCTTATTACTGCTGCGTTAGTTCTTCACATACGCAAGCAGACACACACACGCACGCACGCACGCATGCATACGCACGCACACACACACACACACGCACACACAGGCACACAAGTCCGTTATGCGTTCTGCGCTGCGTTCGCAAATGCTGCGTAAATTGTGCTAAGTTGATCAGTTGACTTATTTAATGAACTGCAATAAAAGAGAACATAGAAAGAGAGAGAGAGAGAGAGAGAGAGCAATTAGTTTGATTGAAAGGAACTCAACACTTATGTACATACAATTAGAACCCATTCTTTTGATTTAAGCAACTTTCTATTATTTTCGATTTAGTTGAAAATCACATTTACAATTGTTGTGTAAACAAAAAAAACCAAAAAACTGTGGAGACAATGTTCAAGTTAATTATAGTATTCGAACTCGTTTAACTTGTTTGACCGCTGAAACTGTATTTTTTTTTTTTAATCCAACCACACACATACATATGCATATGCGTCTCTATGTGTGTATAACTGTATATCTGCTTGCGCATTTTTTGGAGGGGGCATTATTTTTTTTTTGTTTTCTGCTGCGACTGCTTAAAATGTTGATTGTTTTAAATTTGCGTTGCTTGCTGCAACATTGCAACAATGCAAAATGTTCCAAAATTGTTAACAAATGCATTTTAAACTATATCAACCACGGCGGCAATTTCTATGTCACACACACACACACGCAACGAAATTGGAATGAAATGTAAAAACTATCTAAAAAAAAAAAAAAAAAAAATTGAGCTGAAAAAGTAGACGAACAAAACAGCAGCCAAAGAATAAGTCACAAAACAGACAAAATACAAATAAAACGAGTACAAAATGAATTTAGCATGTTCTGTTTTGCACGCGTTCGAATATATAACGAGTGCAAAATAGTCAGCGCGATCAAAAGAACCAAGTGAAAACAGCAAACGCATCGCAAATTAATTAAAACACTTGTACGGCACAATTTTTGCATTTCTTTTGTAATTATTTACTTTTACTTTTTTTTTTTTTTTTTTTGTATTTTGTTTTGCGTTTTTTTGGGCTCTGCTTTGTTGATTGATTTAGATAATTAAATGCAATTGCATGTTAATCATGTCAGTATTATTACTAATAAAATTATTAATAAATGTATAAAATCCGTCGACTCAAATTAAATTTAAAAGATAAGAAATACTTAAAAGATATTTGGGAGTTTTGAATGCAAAATGTTCCGACATTTATTTAGCATGAATCAACAAAAACAAAAAAAAAGAGTTAGCATGAATACATATAAATATATATATATATATATATATATATATATAGAAATGAGAAGAAAAAAAGAAAGAAACAGCAAATTGTTCTTTTTACGCCCGCACTCTTTGGCCCGCTCTTCGCAAAGGCGGACGGACAACAAGTGGGCGATAGGCAAACGGTGAACTGAAGCTTTGCCTACTCATTCACTCTCACACACGCGCACACACACTCGCACACACACACGCGCGTGTTCAGTTCACTGGCGATGACATTGAAAGTGAAAACTATCAGATAAGTCAAGGCGAGCGAATGAGTGCGCTGCACTTTTTAGCTGTTCTATGAATAGAACGACGACGTGTGTGTGTGTGTGTGTGTGTGTGTATAATCAAATGGCAATATATGTATGTATGTTTGTATTTTATTGTGCTCTATTCGATAGATGTGCTCAAACACATCACAAATCACAATTTACATACCTTCTGAGTGTGTGTTTTTTTTTCTTTGTTTTCTTTTCTTTATTTTCTTTTCTTTTTTTTTGGTGCGCTCAGCTTAGCATCCGACTTGTTAGTTGTATGTTTGTTTGTTTGTTTGCTTGTGGCGATCTCAAATAGTTTAGAATTGTTGCGAATATGCCAACAGAAATAGATTATTATGTGTGCAATAATTTGTTGGCTCGTCGTAGGCAAATTTGTGCGAATTTCGTTTAGCAAACATTTTTGCTGATGCTGATTATTGTTGTTGTTGCTGTTGCTGATTGTTGTTTATGTATTATTGGTATATTTGTTGTAGTTCTGTTCTTTTGTTTGCTTTGGTTTGGGATTGTTGTTGTTGTTGTTGTTGAGGTAGAAATTTGTTTGCGTATACGTAATATGGTAATTCAAGAAATGCTATTCGCTTAGATTTTGAGATCTTGGCTTGGACATAAAATGCAAATAACTTTTGGCACTGAATGCGCGCGCAAAAAAAAACAACAAAAAATAATAATAATAATAACACACACACACACACACACACTATTCTAAATACAAATTACTGAACCGCGCACCGAAACCGATACCGAAACCGAAACCGAACCGAACGACCGACCAAAGAAGCACTTATAAACTATTTAACTACATGAGTGCTGTACACTATATTGAGGTATGTCTGTAGTATTTTGTTGTATGTTGTATGTTGCAGATTGTAGGCATTTGTAGGGGCGATATGCGTGACGAGATGTGTCATTTAAGGCTGCTGTTGCATTGCGATGATCGCTGCTTGCAATTAAAATGTTTGCTGTTTGGCTCTGAGCTGCTCGCGCGCAGCATGAAGCTCTGTCACTGACTGTCACTGACTAACTATGACTACACACCACGGACTGAGAACGCCGAGAACGGGACCTGGGAGCAGCAGTCTGCGGCCAGCAAGCGCTTTTTTTTTTTTTTTTTTGGTGCTTTTCTGTGTGTGTGTTTTTTTTTTTTATTGTTTTCGTTGCGTTTGATGATTGCAAGCGTAGAAACTCAACTGAATTCGTGCCGTGCTAAAGAAGAAGAGAGTGCTCGACTGCCACAGGCAGGCAGGCAAGCAGCGACGGCAGCGTCGACGTCGCGCAGCAGCAGCAGCGATAGCACTCACACAAAAAACAACAAAAAAAAAAAAGCGCATTGTCGAAAGCAAACACACACACACACACACAGAACACTAAACTATTCACCGAAATTTTGGCAACAGCAGCAGCAGCATTTGTATGTGTGTGTGTGTGAGAGAGCGGTAGAGTGTGAGCGAGAGAGAGAGCGAAATACCAGACGTCGTTGAGTCGTCGTCGTCGTCGCCGTCGTTAGTTGCTGTTCTGGCCAGTCCTCCATTCCGCCATTCCTCTCATTCGCCTGATCTCAGCCCCAAGCCCCCAGCTAGGATCGTCAGGTAAAGGAACACACTAAATACATATATACGATCAGTGTGTGTGCGCATGTGTGTGTGTGTGTGTGTGTGTGTGTGTGTGTGGGAGCAGAGTGAATTGAACTTGAACTTGAGTATTAGAATGTGTGCTTTCGATTCCCACCACCAAATTGCTCATAGGACCAGACGGAACGCAGACACACATACTGACCCATACACACACACACACACACGCATACTGGCGCTGCAGCTCACACACATGCACGCATAGAAGCAGCCGAATAAAGTTTTGGCACAGTCCAGCAATAAATTTGTGACTCTCGATCTCTCGCCCTCTCATTCGTCTATCTCCCTCTCTGTTTCTCGCTCACTCGCTCACTCGCACGCTCGTACTTGCATATACAGCAACAGAGATGTGTGTGACTTTTCTGCATAGAACAAAACTCCGCTGCTAACGACAAAGCAGCAGCAGCAGCAGCAGCAGCAGCACAAGCAGCGACGCTGCCGCAGACGCTAACGCTGACTAATAATGACAAAAGTGGATAGGCAGATATAGACACACACACACACACACACATACATTTACATATACATATACATTTGCATAATCGTAGAAAATAGCACGTCACGTAACGTAACGTAACGCAACGTAACGCAACGTAATGCATATGTAAGAATCGCCTTTAATTACCATTACAAGAACAGCAAGAACTTCCACCCAGCGCCTCCTTCTTGCCCCCTCCGTCTGCTACTCACACCTCACGTAAAAAAGCTATCGCATTACAATTGCATTTGCAGCGAAAGCATCCGCAAATTCATTTGAAGTCGAAACCCGTCGTTGGCCCCCAGTCGCAGTCGGTGGGAAAAGCTCAAGTTTCTAATGCATGGATGGATAGATATAGGGTAGGTTGGGGAGAAGGGAGAAGGGAGGCGGAGGGGAGAGCGTGTGACCATGACCGACGCCCTGCCTGCAGCTGCCCCGTTATAGAATATTGGAATATAGAACACAAAAAATATAAAAACGACCATTTGGAATTGTCTTAAATTTCGTCTCACATTCGCCGAGTAATGCTATGAAAATGCAGCCAATTTATAATGTGTGTGTGTGTGTGTGTATGGCAAGTGAGTGGTTTGCTTTGGATTTCATTTGTGCGCTACGATCCCCAACATTGTACATTATCGAGAATCGAGAATCGAGAATTTCGAATCTAGACTTGTGCGTCGTAAAGTTTGGCGTTTTTTGTAATTTTGTTTTGGTGTTCGCTTTGTGCTTCGATTTCTTTGATCAACTTGTTCTGTTTCGTTCCAATTCGAAATTGTATTTTGAGTTTTATTTTCATTTCTGACGTGACTTTTTGTGCACAGAAAAAAAAAGAAAGAAAAAAAAATGATATGAAATGAAATAAAATAAAATAAAATAAAAGATCTTCGCTCGTATTCGCAATTCGTAGTGTTTACGAACTTTCAAGGCTAAATACTACATTTTTTGCGCTGTATTTCTTGTTGCTGTTGTTGCTGTATTATTATTAAATTTTGTTTGGCGCATTTCGCCGCACTCTCGCGGGCACCGACTGAGCCGTGCGTTAGAGCGAGCAAGAGCAGGCGTCGTCAACGTCGCTGCTGCGGCGGCGGCTGCTGCTGCTGCTGCTTGCGAACGAACAGCTTTTAAAATAGTTATAGAAAAGTGTTTTTTTTTTCTTCACGTTTTTTTTTTTGGCACTGCAGTTTTTTTCCCTCATTTTTGGCAATTTTGTTTGTTCCGGTGCGAGTGTGTGTGTGCACACATACTGTATAAAGCAATTTTTTGGTTGAATGCGTTGTGCTGCTAAAAAAAAAGCAGCAACGCCAAACAAATGAGATTAGATAGACAAGTAGTTTGTTCGGTTGGAAACCGAAACTAAACTTGATTATACCATCGTGTGCCATGTATATATATATATATATTTATAAATATATGCATCCATTTAGTTCTATGTTTTCGCGTATGTATGCACAACTGCGGACAAATTGTTAAAATATAGTTAAAAACATTTAAGTTAGTTAAGAACAAGACAAGCAATGAATTCTGAACATGTATTAATATTTGAAGTTATAAATACTATAAAGTTCTTAACAAAAATTAATTAAATATTGAAAGAATTCAATCGTTCGTCATATGTAGTAATGGAATAATATTGAAGCTTGCTCAGCATTCCATGCGGCTGAATAATATTTAATTTATTAAAATTACGTTTACAATTTTAAAATGGAATTGGAATTGAAATTATATTCATATATTGTTGTGGATGAATTACATTTTGCAGAAATTTCGATATCATAAAATTAGTAATAGCACGATAAAATTAGTCATATTCTTTTAATAACACAACTAAAATTAGTTGCGGTCAACTATATGTGTAAATAACGCTTGTAAATTTATATTAGATATAAATAAGTAAAATGTACAAAAGCGCTCTCGTCTTGTGCATACATTCCAAAGTATTACAACTACTGTTAATGCATTATGCATACATGGAATACAGGGTATGACGCAGTTGTGCATTTATATTCACCACTATCGCTTTATGCGGTCTTCGCCCTGGTGCTCGCAATGTGTGCGGCGTTTGCTATTTTCAAGGTTGACTTTAACTGCGTTAGTTCTGTATATTCTCCATGCACACAGACACATACACACAAACACAAACACAGAGAGAGAAAGAGAGAGATTCTTCTAGTTGTAGTTCTCTATCAGTTGAATTTTGCTTGGCAACGCGACTTCTTCCACTTAGCCGCAGATAATAAGCAGAGCGAAAAGAGAAATATAGGCGAGGTGGGAAGTTGGGGAGGTTGGAAATAAAGAGCAGAGCTTTACTTGTACACACAGAACCTTCATTGCACAAGGTCAGTAGTCAGCAGCCAACAGTCAGCCCCCCACACTCCAGTTACAGTTACAGTTACAGTCACAAACACATCGCCACTTGTTGCCTACGTGCTATGTGGAGGGGGACACTCTGTGTGCCTACAGCTCATACAGCTTACAGTTAGGTCTCCCACTCCCCCACTCTCTCCGTTTCTTCATTGCCATTGCCATTCACATAATGCCGGTCAAATGTAAAATCTAACGTCCGCACTCAAACAGAAAAACACATACACACAGAGGCATACTGGCAGACTGGCAGACAGACTCACGCACACATGCACACATACATACATACACAGCCACTGTGAAAGCGAAAGTTTTATGTAAAAACTAGAACGAGAGACGACGCCGACGACGACGCCGATTGCTACGATGCCGATGACGACGGTGACGACGACGACGACGACGACCATTACAAATACAATGTGGAGTGGGACAAGCTCTGTCTGCAAACCTATGCATGTACGTGTGAGAGTATGTGTATGTGTGTGTGCGAGGCGAATGTGTGTTTTTGGTGAATGGTAAGCTAGACAAAGGCTAGACAGATGCCGGCATGGGAATAACAGCAGCTACTAGAACCGTGGCTAGGGATGCCCCATGCATACACACACACACACACACATACAGCCAGAGCAAAAGGTGCAACGAAAACGAGTTTTGTTGCATTTTCGCAAACGTTTTGCTTTGCTTTACTTTTGCTGAGCATGTGAAATGAAATGCAGTTGGATATAAAAATAAATGCATAACTGTATAAATACATACAGTTGCGGTCAATCTAATAGTAGCGCTGCTTCTCGCAACATTTAATACAAATACAATACTCAATTCAAATCATATTGAGAGCTCTACAAAATCTTCAATATAAAGAAAAAATTCAATTTAGCTAAAATTATAATTTAATAAAATAAATATAAAAATTAAATTTTAATAAATTAACTATTTGTTGTTAATAAAATGTATAGTTAAAACTTCTGTATTGATTGTTTCTGTTTTTAAATTAATTTTAAGTAATTTATTTTATTTTTTATCATTTGTAAAAACAAAAAATCAATAGATTTAGTTTGTATAGCTGATCAGTGTTCGATATAATATAATATATATATATAATATATATATATATATATATAATATAATTAAAAACCTCAAATCAAAAAACTGTCAATGAATCGATGTAAACGTGTGTGTTTGTTGCTTAGAAGAGAGGGAGTAGGAGAGGAAGCGACAGTGATAGAAGCCAGCAGCCAACACAGAAACAACAGAAACAACAGAAACAACAAAAACAACAAAAACAACGCGACATGCAAACAATTCAAAACAAAACCCAATTTTTCAACTCGTAAACTGAGTCCAAGTTCAAGGTCTTGCGTTCAACGTCTGTTGCGCCTCTGCCAATGGCTCTGCTGCTGCCTCAGTCACTGCTTAGTCTGCTGCTGTCATAGAGACAATGTATGCGATTGTGCGAGAGAGAGCGAGAGAGGGCGATGCGCATTAGATTCCAGAAAAAAGCTTCTCGCGCTATTGTCTGTCTGCCTGTGAATTTGTGCATGTGTGTGCTTGTGCTCGTTAGTAGGCAGCGCGAGAGAGCGTGCGAGTGAGAAAGAGAGCGCATGGCGTGTGAGCGCGTGGCGTTCAAACAAACACTTTCAAACAGTCGACGCTGAAATAGCAAGAGACGCAGGCGTAGAAGCTTTCTGCGCGTCTGCACGTTAACGTGTGTGTGTGTGTGTGTGTGTTTGTTTGCTTCCTTTGTTGGCGTTGTCTATCTTTCGACCAGACAGACACAGGCACATACACACATGTAGCGAAACACCACGCAAAAATTAGAATTGAAATTGGGAACTGGCCTCGTTGATGAGCTCAGACTGGGACTGTTCTATGACGGGCTGAGGAGTCTGGCACTGGGGTGAGGAGCCAGTGGTGGTACACTTCCAGACAGGCAAAAAAAAAAAGGCAAAATAAAAGACATAAAAGACAACTGCAACTGTCTGTCTCTCTATCTGTTTGTCTGTCTTAAGGTTTGCCCGCTTCTTGTCTGCCAACCAAATAACTTGCAATACATACATACATTTGATGTACGCGTATGTGTTTGTGTACATGTCGTTTACTCCTGCGTGCTTTTTGTTTTTTTTTTTGTCTTCATTTTTTAAAGACCTCAGCGGATAAGTCAGTTTTGGTTGTTGTTGATTTTGTTTTTGTTGCTGCTGGTATTTTGTTCGATCGCTTTAACGCTGACAAAGTTGATTTCTATTGTTAGTGCGCTGCGACTGCGCCGTCAGCTTTGGCAGCGCCGTTTGTTGTTTTTAGCAATTTTCGCTAATTTGACCTTCACCTTAACCTAGTCATAAGTCTGTCGGACATTCGGTCGTTTACCCCACGATTGCCAGCAGCGTGCCAAAGTCGAAAAAGCCACAATCAAAAAAAACTCAATCACCATCGTACACACATGAACACATTCATGCACATGTATATAAAGCGTACGAGAGTGAACGCTAGAAACAGATTGCCCATATATATATATATATATGTATGTATATATGTATGCATGTGTATATTTTTTTGCATAAGTGCACGTCATTCACATTGATATCTACTAATGTAAGTGCATGGCTGCATTGAAGCATGTTTGAGTCGCTAACTGCACTTTAGATCACTATTAGTGGAGCTTTCACTCGAAAACTTAACCCCCCCCCCCCACTTCGCCCGCTATTTTCCAACACTCTTGTCTCGCTCAACTAGTTTTTGTAGTTTTCGGTTTCTATTTGAGTGCTTTGGCTGCGTTTGTCTAGCGGCGCGCTCTCCAACCTCACAGACAAACCAAACTAGCAATGTAAGTCTTTTTTTTTCCCCAACTGAGTGGCTGCTGCTGTTGCGTTTGCTCTTGAGCGCAAAATAGTTTTTGCTAGAGCGCTAGATCGAGGCGAGAATTTTCCAGCTACGTTTAGTTGAGAGTGCGACGTGTTTGGCTTTGGTTGTCGTTAGTTTCGTTTACGGAATAGTTTTCTGAGTCTGCATCTATATGTGTGTGTGTGTGTCTGTGTGTGCACACTTGCAGCAGCAAAATGCAATTTTGTTTTTCGATTTTTTTTTCGTATATCGTAAAAATTAGTTAAAGTTCAATGTACGCATGATGTGCATAATGTGTGTGTGTGAGTGATGTACATATGTAATTAAATATATATGTAAGCATATGTGCTTTTTCTATCACAATGCAAATCAAATATGGGAATGGGAAGTGATTTGTGCGCGGTAATTTTCCTCACAGTCGCCGTCGTCAGTCGTTTATGATATGCGGAGGGCTTTGAACTCGCGCCAGTTTCGCTTACCCGTACAACGGCTCCGATCTCCAACGTCAGAGCACATCAGGAGCAGCCCAACCCCCTATAACGCCCCAGTACGCGCTTTGATCATGGCTATGCTCTGCATGAAAAGTGGCACAAAGCAACAAAAACAACAGCAACAAAAAGCTCAATTGCTGTCGCAGTGAGACGCACTTGATAACCGCCGACTGCGACTAGTAATCAGTTATTGGCCCGCCGTGTGAAGCTCTAATGATCATTGAACTGTAAATTGCACAAGTGTGTGCGAATGCGATAGCAAACATGACACAATGGAAGTCAATGGCAAAAATGCGATTCAGGTGAGCTTTTTTTGTAACTGTAGTTCTTAGTTCTTAGTTTTAGTGCACAAGTTGTATTAAATAGGGCATCAAATACGTTGATAGTGTGTATTCTAGACATTAAATTAGCTTTTGTGCATATTTTTTATTTATATATATATTTTTTTTTGTTTCTTAACTCATTTGCCGCCTGCGTGCATTCACCTTTTTTTTTTGTGGACGCGTCGTGACGTCTGCTACGTTGATATGCATGATTGTGATTGGCCTGAGGGCCTGTGGGCTGATCACATTCAACTCTCTCTTTGCGCTCTGTCTTTGCGCTGTCTCTTCTTGCACTCTCTATTTTGCATATGCACGTTTTGTAAAACTAACTAATGCAAAATTAAAGGACTGCTGCTAAATACAAACAAAAATAATATAAGAAAATTCGTTGATTAGCTTGCACAGCGCTTTGCAGTTAATTTTACGAAACGCTACAAAGCAATTTCAAAAGCAATAATGCAAAGCTGGCAAAAGATTTCACTTCTACAAAAATTATTATACAAGTCTACACAGTTATGCACATATGCATTTACAATTTGCTTGCATGGACAAAAGCCTACAACGCAATGCTTTTCATGGCAGCCACCCAAAAAAAAACAAAAAAAACAACAATATACATTGTATGTGCAAGTGAGCAAAAGCTAAGACAAAAGTTAGCTGCGCATTACCGGCTCTCGCGCTCTCTCTCTCTCTTTCTCTATTTCGTTCGTTCAATCCTTGAGTGTGTATGTATGTTTGTGTGCTGGTAGGCATATGCATATGCATGCATGCATGCACATACTTATGCACAATTTAATTCGTATTACATGCAATTTGCTTGTTTGCCTTTGCAATTTACACAGCGGACGCCAATTGTGTGAAGTAAAGCATATATATATAAATATATATATATATATATGCACAAATATTCCAACTCCTACTCACTGCAAGATTGTATTCAATTGACACACATATATGACAGGCAAGTGGAGGGAGATGACGGTGTGTGTTTCGGAGGGAGGAGGCCTATTTAGAGTTGGATCCAACTAAAGGCTGCCCCCTCCACAACCAAAATTGTTGCTGCTCGTTTGCATTCGCAGCTGCGTTTGTGTTTGTGAGCAAGCTATTTTATTTAAGCTTTGTGCGTGTCGTTGAATATTTGCTCAGTGTTTATATGTGTGTGTGTGTGTGTGTGTGTAAGTGCGCACGACACATATACACGCTTCGGCTTGCATACGAACAGAGAGCAGAGCAGAGCGTTACGCGTATTAGCATTTCCATCACAAGCTGGTCGGTCGACGCAACTGCGCTGTCGTTGCCGCTGCTGCGCTTCTGCTGCCGCTGTGCCGGTGAGGTTAAGAAACTTTTTGGGTTTAATAACACTGCACAAGGTTATTAGATAAAAATGTGTTGAGCAAAAATATATGCGCTCGCACTCAGCACTACTGGGAAATGGAAATGAATCGCTTCGACAGCGACGGCAGCGTCAACGGCGACGGCGACGGCGACACGATCGTCTTGTGTGTATGCGTTTGTGCTAAGGAGTGTGAAGAGAAGGGTGAATAAACGGTGACTATGACCGGTTCGTTATCTCTCTCTCACTCTCTCTCTATCCATGTATAAATAAGTGTAGCTGTAGTTATAGCTAAAGATATTGCTAATATACATTATATATATATATATATATAAATATATATATGCATATTTATGCATACCAATTCGGCCAGGTTGAATGCCATGTGACTTATTCTGGGTTTTTTATTTTGGGGCTGGCAACTTTGCGTGCGACAAATGCCGTTAATCTCACTGATCGTTGATGCTGAGCGAGAGAGAGAGAGAGAGAGAGAAAGAGAGATAGTGAGATCACAGGTCGACGATAATGCTAGCAATGTGAATGCATTGTTGAGTCGGAACGGGTTCAATGATCATTTGATTTGTTGACTGCTAATCGATGAGTGGCAAACTGACTGACAAATTGACTGACTGACTGACTGACTGACTTACTACTGTTACTGCTGTCTATCTGTCTGTCTTTGCATACGCATGTGTTATGTATACGCCACATGTTCACCACGAGAAAGCATTTACCGTTAACAAAGCGACTTGCAGCTCATATTACAAGACATGTGGCTCTTGGTAGGTCGAAGTGTGTGGAGGAGGGTTGAATTAGCCACGGTCAGTGTCAGTGTTGCCAACACAAGCGACAAGTGTAATGTAAACCGAGACAAAGACACAGACAAGACCGGCGGAGGCAACCCGGCCAGACTAGTCCAGCCAAGGAAAAAAAAGAAGAAGCCGACGCAAAAAGCCCTTCGGCAAAAGCCGAAGCCAAAGCAGAACCAGAAGAAAGAGAAGAGTGGAGTGTGTAAGGTGAAGAGTGGCCAGTGGAGAGAGGGGAGAGATGGCAGAGCGTGAGCTATGCACATGACACCAATGACCAACTGACTGACTGACTGAGCGCAGACTAAGAATAATACTACAAAAAAAAAAAACAAAAGCAGGAGAGACAAGAGTGGAACAAACGATGTATCGCTGTCTTTGTCTCGCCATTGCTCTAGTGTTGGCATTGCAGTTGGGGTCAGGATTGTGCATACAGAAGAAAAATAATAAAATGCGCGGAGAGCCAGAGCGAAAGAGTGATAGCTAGAGGTAAAGAGGGGAAGAGGGGAAGAGAGAGGGAGGCAGAGAGTCGTGTGTTGAATTATCGGGCGCAGTTTTGCGTTGATTTTCTTTAGTTTGTTCGGCTTGACTGTCTGCTTATCTCGACGACGACTAAGGCAACGCCTTTGGATGCATTTAGTGGCCTATGCGAAGTTTGTTGTTGTTCCAGCAGTTGCAGTTGCAGTTGTTGCTTTGCAATGTGGCCTTGGAGTAACCGTTTCCGAGAATGAGGCGAGCAAGACCCACGCACTTGTCTATCTTTTCCCTTTGCTGCTCTCTGTTTTTTCTTTGCTGTTTTCACTTCTCTGCTTGTTGCATTTTGTATCTTCTGTTTGTTTTTAACTCAAATGGCCGGCCTTGGAGCGGTTTGAATGGCAGCGTCACCATCGAAGCCTGCCTCGCCTCGCATCGAGTGCGTAGAGTTTGCTCGAACTACTCCTCATGCATACATACATGTATATACATAAATACATACATCTATATATATATATATATATATATGATGGTCGACATATTGCTGAGTCATCCGTCTGCAGACAGAAGCAAAGCTTTACGGTCTCCGCATCCATCTCTGGCTGCCCTTCAATTGAAGGCAGTTGATGTTAGTTGATTATTGTTTATTGTCTCTCAAGGCCAGCGGAAGTGTTGACGGCTTTGCCAAAAGGGCGCTCACATCTAATTACACATACACACACACATACATACATGCAGAAGACAGAGCTAGGCTATGAGAGCAGAGCGAGAGCGATTGAGGGAGGAAAGAGGAATAGCGACCGACTTCTGTCATTTTGATTAACTGTAAATAACAGCTCAATTGCGTTGGCAGCGCTGCTGCGTCGAAGCCGTACGCAAGGCTTCCGCCGCTCCGAGTTGTGGCTTCAGTTTTACTGTTACATTTTTTCTTTTCTTCTTTCTTTTCGCTTTTGCTCTCCTCCGCATAAGCATGCATGCTTGTGTCTGTGTGTCCATGTTTAGTGTAGTATTCCTGGAAATCGCTGCTGCTGCCGCTGCTGCTGCTGTTGATGTGCATATTGCGTTTGAGTTTGGCTTTTGCCTTTTGGCTTTTGCTTTGTTGTAACTGAAACTACAGCAAGCACAACCAAACGGACGCGCACATATACACATATACACATACTCACAGACACAGCCACAGACATAAAATAAAACCATAACAAAAACAGCAACAACAATAACAAGAAAACAAGTTGTGCGCCGTCAACCTTGAATGTCGGGCACTTGCACACACACACACACACACATACGTCTGGCTTTCAGTCAGTCTTTCTAGTGCCCTCTACGCAGCAGAAGCAGCAGCAACAGCAGCCATTTGCCTAGCATCCTACACCAAGCAGACTCTTCTGTGCTGTCTGTGTGTGTGTGTCTCTCCCTGGGTGTGTGTGTGTGTGTGTGTGTCTGTCTGTCTGTCTGTCTGTATCTGGTTCGCTCTGCAGTTCCGCTGTCTCCTATATTTATTTTTTTCTTTTTTTTTATACTCTTTATGCTAGGCATGCTTGGCTGCAATTTTCATTCAGTTTTTCTCGTCTGCACGACTTCGTAGCGGCTGTGGTGAATAGACGACTGGGGGAAGGCGGGGAGGCATGGGGTGTAGTGTGGTTGAGGCTTAGTGTTGCAGTGTATGTGTGTGCGTTTTTGTGTGTGTGTGTGGGGCATGTGTTGCAGGAATGTAGAAAAATGTGTTAGTGGAGTAGTTGCCATTACGTCACCTTTGTATGTATTTGTGTGTGTGTGTGTGTGTGTAAGTGCGTATGCCTTTGTGCGAATTTTATGGTTGTATATGTGTGTATATGTATATGTCTATGGGTGTGTGTGTATGTGTGTGTGTGTGTGTGCTTACCGGTCTGTGGCTGCTGCTAGTTGCATTCAGGGTCTCGGCTCTTTGGGGTCTCGGTCGCCACAACTAAGCACACATACAAGTACATACTTAGATACATGCATACATATATATATATATATATTCAGCAGACGGGCGACTGGTCCTCTTCACCTCTCTCTGTCGCTCAGTCTCTCTCTTCCCACCGTCGAACGTTTGACGTCATTTATGGCATACGCAATTTTCCCTTGCCCATTTCTCTACTTTTTTTGCAGTGCATTGAAAAACGAAAGTTGCGCCGTGTGTCTGTGTGCGTGGGTGGGTGTGTGTGGGTGTGTGTGGGTGTAGACTCTTAGCTTAGTTGGAGTCGCTTACCTGTTCGCTTGAACGGTAAATTCAAGTGTGTCCAATTCCTGAGAGAAATTTGAGCGGCTTCTTTTAGGCTGAGCCGTGTTTATCGATCTTTTACTTAAACTATTACTATTATTATTACGTTAATATTTGATCGAATTTGATGTGCTAACTACTTAAAGAAGAGTCCTGAGTTGTGTTGCATATATGTACTGTGTATTGCGACAACAAACAAAATAAAACAAAAATAAAAACACTATAAAAACAACAATATCAAAAAAATTAAATAAAAAAAAAATATGATGGAAAACTGTTAGAAAACGCGACGAAATGAAGCGCACAAAAAAACAAAAAACAAACAGAAATTCAGCGTCCTTTTTTTTTGCTTGTTTGTTTGCTTTTAATTATTAATTTGGGGGCTGTGATTAACTCAAAGAACGCTGCTGCCGCTGGTGCTCTGCTGCTGCATTCGTTGCTGCTGCTGCTGCGCTTTGAGCTGCCTGCCGCACGACGACGTATGTTCGATGCGACGCTGAATACTAAACTGCACTGCGACCAATAATGCAAAAAGCCAAAGCCAAAGCCACTGCACAAAAAAGATCCTACGCGTTCAGCACGCCAACAGCAGCAGCAGCAGCAGCAGCAGCAGCAGCGAAAGGGAACAAAGGCAACGACGAGCAAGAAACGAAAACAACACGAACAAAAACACGAACGAAAACGACGACGAACGATGAACAACGATGGCAATGGCAATGGCAATAATGATGTTGGTGTTTATGTGGTTGTTTTTGTTGGGCTACTGTGTGCGTTCGGCAATGACTTCCTGCAGATCGACCTCGCTAGCGACAAACGCAGCCCCCTTCCCCCTCTTCCAACAAGAAACTGCAGCTCGCTCTCGGTCTGCTTTTGGCGGTGCTTTGCCCAAAATGTGTGCGCTTGAGAAATGATCTTCTACTAAATACACACATATATACATGCTTATATAAATATACACACACACACACATATGCATAGAGTGGCAGTAAAATTTGCGAATGTCGCCATTGCCAGCGAAGGGCAACGGTGACTCAAAGTGCTAATGATCAAAGCGCTGGAATTGGGACTGCAACTGCGAAACTGCGAAACTGCGACAGCAACTGCGAATGCGAATGGCGCTGCTGCTGCTGTTGTTGTTGTTGGTGTTGTAGTTATTGAGTGAGTGGTTACTGTTACTGCGACTGGAAGTAAAACTGGAACTGGAACTGGGACGAAGAGCGCACGAGAAGGGCAAATTTTAAGTTTACGCTCACAAACACACAGCACACGCACGCACAGCAAAACTTGAGGGAGCAAAAGAGCAGAATTGAAAACTTGAGTACAAGTTGAAAGAGAACGAGTGAGGGAGAGAGAGAGAAAGGGAGCGCGCTCTCTAAAAGGTAAACGCAGCATGATCGCGAATGCATTGCAACGCTGCCTCGCACTCTCTCTCTCCTTCTCTCTGTATGTCTTTCTTTCTCTGTTTCGCCTGTGAGCCCTCTATCATTCGGCCTATTTCATTCTCGCTCTCTGTTTGCCTGCTGCATGTATTTTTTGCCTTTTGTTATACAAACTTGCTCTCCCGCATTGCATGAGTCAAATGTCCTGCTATAGGGGAAGGGAGGCGGTGTGGGATGGGGGACTCTAACCTGCAGACCGACTATGTGAAACATCCATGTGTATGTGTGTGTATGAGTATGAGTGCAGCAGGCAACACACTTCCTTGAAACGGGGCAGTGGCGACTGCAGCAACTGCAAGCTTCGAGCAAATTCCCCAATTTTGTGGCTACCCTTGTGGCATAGCATTAAAACGTACCTGTAAAGCTACAGCTGAAGTTGGAGCTGGTGTTGCAGTTGTTGTTGGTTCTGTTGCTGTTGCAGTTGTTGTTGCAGTCGTCAACAAATTAATTGTTCACATGGCGCGACATTTGCGATTTTGAAATTGCTGCCGCTTTTTTTTTTTTTGAATTCTTTTCTTTTAGCTTTTCACTCTTAAAAAATTCGTAATATATAATTTATTTGCTTTTATTTTCGCTGTCCTTTTCAGCAGTTCTCATATGACCTCAACTTGGACACAAACTTGGGAAATTGTTTATATTTTTTTTTTAATTTTTTTTCTTTTCTCTAAAAACAACTAAAAAAAAAATAGAAAATAAATAATGATCCTTGTTGTTGTTGTTGTTGTTGTTGTTGTTGCACTCTTGACGCACACGTTGTCTCTATAGCTGTGCCACATCCGCATCCGTATCTGTATCAGTATCTGTGTGCAGCAGTTGCATCAGTTGTTAACAGTGGAATTCGATTTGGATTTGAATTTGTAATTGAAAATTGAAAATTGTGCGTTTTGGCTGAACTAACTTTAGTAACTGAACCGATCGAATTAAAAAGCTCAACTGAGTTCCGAAAAAATGCAGTTAAATGTGTTGATATTGCTGCTGCTGCCTCTGCTTGCTGCTGCTGCTGTTGCTGCTTTGCTAAATGTGTGTGTGTGTGTGTGTGTATGAATGTGTGTGTGTGTGCTGCCCAATTGAATCAGAGAATACCCTGTGTGTGTGTGTGTATATCGCCTGTGTTTGCTCTTTTTTTCTTTTTTTTTTTTGATATTAAATACAACTTTTTTACACACTCACACAGACACACAATGCACACGCATACATGTGTATTTCCTTCATTTTTTGGGTTGCGATTTGCCATTGGAGTGCAGCGACGCGAAAGTCGCTGCCAGCGTCAACGTCAACATCAACATCAAAGTCAAAGTCAGCGTCGTCAGCACGAAGCCATAGCCGAAGCGCACAGAGCGACGATCAGCGTCAGCGCGTCGACTGCTGCTGCTGCTGCTTGCTGCAGTCGTTACAGCAGCGGGCAGCGGGCAGCGCAGTTGCCGAAAAATTTTTTTTGCACACACAGGCGACTCTTGCGCCGCTTGTCATTTTTTTCTTCTTCTTCTTATGACATACGCAGTGACAGAGCAAACCACGCAACAGAACGAATCGAAACGAAACGAAGTAAAATGAAACGAATAAATTTTAATAAAAATTTATAAAATAGAATGCACAAAAATAGCTGCTTTTGTTTTTCCTCGTCTTCTTCTTGCCTTCTTCTTTTCCAGGGTATAATTGGGTAAAAGGGGGTCGCTGTGACTGCTGCAGATAGCCGCAGCAAAGAAATGCAGCGCTATTACACACAGCACACACAACACACACATATACAAATTGGTTGTGTCTTGTTGACAATTATTTGCTGGCAGCTAAAACTGTTTGCTGCTGCGCTGTGCGAATTGAGTTCACTGAAGATCTGTAGCAACAACAACAACAAGAACAACTTTGCGCACTTGCAGCGCAGCACGCAGCACAACTTTTACTGTATTGCTGTGTGTGTGTGTGTGTGTGTGTGTGTGTGTGCAGCAGCGCCCCATAAACACCAAATGTGCATGTATGTAGGGAATATGGAATATGTGGAATATGGAAAATGGAATATGCATGTATATATATATATATATATATACATATATACATATATATGTGCGTGTGTTTTGTCTTACTTGTACAACGATCAAAGCGTTTATCAGCTTCGTTTTCGTTTTTCGTTTCGTTTTTTTTCCCCCCCCCGTTTTTTGTGTTGTTGTTGTTTTTTGGGAATGCCGTTGCTTGTTGTCGCTTGTTGAAAAATCGTCGCCAATTGAAAGTTGTAGCCCACATTTTGTGTGCACATTTTACAGAGCCACACCAGAAATGCTTTGGCCTGCTTATCGATGTGTTTGTATGTGCGTGTGTGTATATATATATATATATATATATATATGTATATGTTAGCTGTTAACCGATTGGTTGTGCACACATTTATGTATGTGCTTAAATATTGCATACATACATACAAATACATACATAGCTATTTCATAACCCAATTTCAGGCCTAAAAAAAAGATGCATCGAATGCGCCTTTGCCCCGCCCAATGTGCATGTGTGTGTGCGTGTGTGTGTGTGTGGCCCTGAGACGCAGCTGGCAGGAACTTGTTGCAAATGGCAATCAGCAATTGTTTTGGTTTCAGTTTCTGCTGATAATTTTTTTTTAATTTTTGCATTTTGGTTTTTGGTTTTTGGGGCAAGTTGCAACTGAGGCTATCCCGATGTTGCATTGTCTGCCGTCTACCGTCTGCCGTCTGTCGTCGGTTGTCTGTCGTCTGTCGTCTGTTTGCTGAACTCATTTTTTCTTTCTTGTTGTCTTAAAATTTTTAATTGTGCTTGTTTCGCAATTGTGTATTGACAATTTTTTCAGAATACGCATTTTTCTGCTGTTTTTATTTTGGCTTACATTTTGTTTTTAAACTTATTTGCCATGGCTCTTTTTGGCACTTGTTTTGACCTTTTCTGTTTGACTGGGGCGGTTTTTATTTTTTTTTGTGTCTTGAAGATCTTATCACTGATTGTGCCTCACTTGACACTTTTCAACAGCGATAAATGTATGCATTTCGGATGTATTTCCTTCAAGAGCATGCCACAGAATTTGGGATGCATTTACTGCTTCTCCTTTTCCCCTTCCTGAACCCATTAAAAAATTGTATAATAATTTATTGTTAATTTATGTAACACGCAGAAGCAAGCATATCCGATCCCAGAAAGTACATATAGTCTTCAGAGACCATAAAAGCTATGGACTTGAAATTTGAAATACAGGTTTTCTCGATTATCGATACATTTACATTTACGTTAGCAATAAATGCCACAAATTCAAAGGCAGAACCACTCAAGTTTCATAAAGATCGTATTGGAAACACCCAAGTGATGATCAAAAATATATTCCCATATTGATCTCATATATAGAAGATATAGCATGATAATTGACGCTTGCTGAATGAAATTAATAAAACTTTTTCAAGGGAAATTTGGCAATAAAATTAGAATATATATGACAGTATATCGTAGTCGGGCTAACTCGACTAGTGCATTCTTGTTTTTGTGATTGTTTTTCCTATTACAATTGACTCTTGAACCCTTTGGCTGACCTCGATTAAGAAATAACAAAAAATATGACAACGACAGCAAAAGCAAAAGCAAAAGCAAAAGCAAACGCAACGATCTCAATGCGATCGCAATGAACTCGCTTCGCTTTGCTCTGCTGTGTTTGTTCTAATTGTTGTCGATTGCATTCGGTTACCGACACCGAGACACACACACACACACACAGACACACACACACACACACACACAACGCAGCTGAAGGCCTAATAAAAGCGACGTCCATTGACCGCTGCGCCGCTTGCTAAAAAGACAAACAACAAAATAAAGCCGACGCTAAATGCGGCGTATACGTAATATGTTTTAGCTTGCGCCCGCTCTCTCTCTCTCTCTCTCTCTCTCTCAGACACTCTAGTCTTTCTCTCTCTCTCTCTCTTTGTCTTTGTCTTTAGCTTGTGTTTCTTTGTGTCTGGCTTAGGAGCTCGCTCAATACTTGTGTAATATCAATAATGGCATCTGTTCAGATCGTTAGATATTGTTGTTGTCTACACACCCACACACCCACACACACTCACACACTCAGGCGTGTGATACACGCTGTGAAAACAAAGCCAAAGTAATAAACCCAAAATACGCATAAAAGTTCAACGACATTTGGCGTTTGCTGCCAACGTTTACTTTCCTGAATGAGAGCAAAGATTCTCTTCACTCATTCACTCATTCACTTGTTCACTCGCTCATTCGCTCATTAACTCACTCAGTCAGTCAGTCAGTCAGTCAGTCATTTATGGCATTCAATGCACTCTGTTTATTTGTCTATTTGTCTCGTGACTAATTGCGAGATGCGATCATCATTTTAGCCGTTTACCCGTTGGCCCGTCTACACGATTAGCCGTTTGGCCCGTTTGCAATATGTACATGTCTCCATTATTCATTATTCATACTCGATTCGAATATATTTTTAGGATTTATACATTCCACACAGAGCCAGAAAGATGTTCTTTACAAAACTACACATTTAAAACAGACTCTGAATTATTCCAGAGTTGGGCCAAAACAAACCGAATTACCGATTGAAATGCAAATTTGGCATCGGAATCACAAACTACATTTTATATATTGTAATACACAAAAATAAATTCTGATATTACCTAAATCAAAAAAACACGTTATCGCAATATATTTGTGAGTGTGTGTGTGTGTGAGTGTGCCAACTGGTATACGAGAACATTTATATTCCCAATTGGAAGCCTCCAGATCTGGAAGGCTCTGAAATTCGATCGACAAAAACATAAAGACAGACTGACAAGACTAGATCGACCCGGCTACCAATGCTGACTGCGAATATGTATAAATATTTATATATATTTAGCTATATACATTTATATTTAACCAATAAGCTGGTTTGAAGATACTTTTAACACAAGAAACAAAGTTTTGATAGAACTTTGGAGACCTGAGAAATTAAAGAAAAACATCCGACTGAGCTTTACGATATATTTGACCGATGTTGCTTATGTTATTTTTAGTCAAATTGAAGAAGAATTTTCTTGTTGCCTTTTTTTGCTTATCGTAAAAATTTAGGTATTAATACGTTACAGTAAATACCGTTAAATAGTTTTTAGTATTACTTTATTTGACGTCTGGTTTGACACTTAGGGATAATAAAATAGCCACACACAATATTCTAAATAGAATTTACACATATCATTTCCACAAAACACATAGATATATATATATATATATATGTATATATATAAACAACTATTTATTTTGTTAGTAGATCAAAACTAGTTTTCTCTATTTCGTTGACTGATCTGGATAATAAATGCGTCTTGCATAAGAAAACTTGAGTTTTTCTTGTTGCTGAGTCAAATTGAAATTTGGCTAACAGCTAATAAAGACAAGACTTGTGCGGAATTCGTGACTTAAAACTATGCTCAACAACTGAGCAACACTTCAAGTATTTGGAACACTTGAAAAAATTTAAGAAATTATGATGCACTGCTGTGAATAATAAATTAAGACTGCCAGAAAATGTTGACCAGTTTAGGCAATCAAATCTATTTGAATTTCCAAACTCAACTTGAGATTAACAAAAAGATAAAGAAGTTTTCTAGAAATCTATTCTTTATAACTGCTGATCAGTTTGCGATCATATTTTGTGATATTTGTGTGTTTTGATGCTGACAACACTTACATGTTTCAGTTGAGAGAAGAATAAGACGACTCTGCTCTGCTCCTCCTCCTGCTGTGGGTTGCTCTTCCTCTTGAGTTACTGTTATGGATTGCAATTAGTTTGTTTTTGTTTGCTGCTTCTTCTGTTGGCCGCCTTGGCTGCTCTGCTGCAGCAGCGTTCACTTTCGCTTTCGCTTTTGCTTGAGAGTGTGTGCGTGTATTATTTGTATGTGTGAGTGTTGAGGAGAGACTATTTGCAGATTGGAGTTGGGTTTCGCGGTGATTTGGTGATTTGCCACACACACTCACACTCAATCACACTGAATCTCAGCAGGTGAATTGTTGTTCTTGTTGTTGTTGTTCGTTTCAATGATTACTCTTATTATTATTATTATTATTATTATTATTGCACATTTGTGGCTCGCGTTGTTGTTGTTTTTTTTGTTTCTTTTATTCTCTGTGTGTTCTCTTTATTTTTTTTATTTTTTGATTCGCATTCACGAAAACACTTGAAAAAAATATAACGAACGGTAAAAAAACTATTTTTGAATTTGAATTCTCGATGTATTCTTGGAGTCGGAGTCGGCACCAAAAGAAAAAAACAACAAAGTTCAACAACGAAAATTGTTCGCTTTACACTAATTTCAATTATTTGTTTTGCTTTTTTATTGAGTAGCAGATGCCGTTAGTTTTGCCTTTCTGTTTTTATTTCTTTTCTTCTTTTTTTTCTCTCTTTCATATACAATGGGAAAATTGTGCTCAACTTTTTTGTGTTTTTTTTTTTAGTTTTTTTTTGTTTTGTATTTTTGTTATCTGGTTGTGTTTTCGGTTTGTGTGTTTTGGTTTGGCTTGACTTGTCTTGGACTGTTGGTTGTTTTCAGTTGCGCGTCGCAACACGCGCACGTAACGAGCAACAAACAGCAACTAACGTTATTTTTAAAAACGGAACTCAATTGAAGTGAGCCAAGTAACGCACGCCAAGGCAGCCTGCCACAGGACGAGCCGGCAGCAACAGCAGCAGCAGCAGCAGCAGCAACAACAGCAGCAGCAGCAGCGATGCGGGCAGCGCAGCGACAGAAGCTAACAGAGTCGCGCTCGGCCCACTCGTTCTCATCCTTATCCTCGTCCTCGTCCTGTTATCGTCGGTCGGCTTTGCCCGGAGCTTAAGGGCCAAGCGAACGCACGAAGCCGACACGAAGCCAAAAGCCTTCGCCGCACGAAGCCACAAGACAACGCGATTGCTCTGCTATTGCTGCTCCTGCTGCTGCTGCCGCTGCCGCTGTTGCTGCTGCTGCGACTGCTACTCCTGATGCTGCGGCGGCGGCTAACGTAGTTCGCTGTCGGCGTCATTCGACGTACGCGCGCGACAATGAAATAGAAAATTTAGCACACAATTGAAGCCATTCCATACGCACACACACACACACACACACAGACATAGGGAGACACTCACAGATGCTGAGAAAGTTGGAGAGGGAGTGAGTGAGGGAGGGATGGTGGAAGGGGGGGAGGGGGGTTGGGTGTGGGTGTGGGTTGTACGCATCGGCGTCTGGCACCGCTAATGAGTGCGCCAAATGTTATGCTATGATTTGAAGCCGTCGCCTGGCTGCTGCTGTTGCTGCTGCTGCTGCTGCTGCTGCTGCTGCTGCTGTTGCTGCTACTGTTGACTATTTTGCTACTGTCTGACTGCGGCTGCGACTGCGACTGCGGCCGGTCTTTTAACTACTGAGCTGAGCGGAGCTGAGTTGAGCTATGCTTTGCAGCAGCACACAAAAAAAAGAACGGTTTAATTGTCCGTTGTTGACTGCTGGCTGCGATGCCATCGAAATCACCCGCTAAACTACACACGAGGACTAAACACTCTCATTACTCATTTCCATTGCCTGCTGCATGCTGCCTGCTGCCTGCCTGCTGCTTGCCTGGCTACATAGACGTGTTCTACCCTTCCGCCTACCGCACACACACACACACACACACCTTACCACGCCTCCCCTGCCCTGCTCTGCCCGGCTGTGTTCGCGGCCTACGTCATGTGGAATAGTCATAGCGCAGCAGCCGCCCTCCTCTCTTTTCCGTCCCCCCACCCCATCCCACACCCCCACCCGACGAGCACAACTACTAGCTTTATTTTTCTTCTTTTTTATTCTGCGTGTGGCGTTAAAAAAAAGGCTGCGACTGCGACGGCAGCAGCGACGGCGGCAGCGGCGACGCTGGCAAAAGGAAAATCGCAAACAAAACAAAAAAGTAAAAACGAAAAATGCTAAAACCAAAAGCAGCAGCAACAACACGTTGAAACAAAAAAAAAGAGTGAGCGCGCATGTGTGTGTGTGTGTGTGCGAGTGTTTGCATGTGTGTGAGAAAAAAAGAATCCCATAACCAACCCCGCTGCATGCTGCGTTCGCTGCTGCTGCGACGCAAGCTTCGCTGCCGTACACACACACACACACACACAAACAACCCCCGTGTGACGGCACGAAATTTAAAAAAAAAAGGAAACACACACACCACAACAAATTGTAAAGGGCAAAAAAGTAAAAAACCAAAATACAACTATGTGCAGTAAGTGTGAGGAGATGGGGGAGATGGGTGGGTGGTTGGGTGGTTGGGTGATTGGGTGGTTTTGAGCTGCCACCCACTGGCATCGAAAAGGGGAAATCGACGGGGCGACGCACAAAAATATTCAGCCGAAAAAACCATTGAGTTTTGTGCGTGTGTGTGACTGTGTGTGAGTGTGTGTGTGTGTGTAAATTTATATGCACACACTTTTTTTTCTGCCTCTTTCGAAATTTTAATTTTAATTTGTTGTTATTGTTAAAAGGCTGTTGTTGTCCTTGTCTCGCTCCAGCAGAGCGACTAGCTCTAGACTAGATTCATATACATTAACATACATATATAAAAAAAAATATATATATATACATATATATATATATATATATTTGTATAGTCTATATAAATATTCGTTAGACGTGAGTCAACGAACATCGAACAGCGCCCAAATCAGCGCAGAAACAGCATTCAATTTAACATTAACATTTATATATATATTCAGATTCAGATTCAGATTCAGATTTAGATTTAGATTCAGATTCACAGAGTCCAGGTTACAGTTACAATTACAGTTACAGTCACATGCACACGCAACACGTCCTGGCCATGTCCGACAGCTGTCCGAGCCAACTAAATGTTATTGTTGCTGCTGCCACCTAGTAGTAGCCGGCAAAACGGCTGAGGCCAGCCGGCAAAATATCAAAAAAAAAATAAAAAAAAAATAAGAAAATAAGTCGAAACACAAACAGCAAAGAGAAAACTGAACGAGAATCACAAAACGAACCAAGAATGCGATGTGATGCGAAAGGCAACCCACAAATGAAGCGAGAATGACGACGACGAGGACGAGGACGACGACGAGGACGACGAGACGACGTCTTAACAGTTACTAACTGCTCAAAGAAGCTGGCCAACATGCTTTGCCCCTGGTCTTTTGGTCTTGGCTCTTGGTCTTGGTCTTGGTCTGGGTCTGGGTCTGGGTCATGCTTGTTGTCCTGGTCTGTGCCACCAATGCCTCCTCCTATCGTTTTGGCTACTTGGCCGAGAAATAAAAAAAAAAGTGAATTCAGTCAGCCGGCAAAAGTCGCCGTGTTGTGGCCTTCAGAGCCACGGCGCTGGTAACGTCGACGTCAACGCACAACGTCAGCGTTGGCTGCGATACCAGCATGCCGTCGCCTCCTCTCTCCCCCGCACATTCTCTGCCTGCCCCAAAGTCTGAGGTGAAAGTTTGAAGACGGCGGCAATTCTCTGTTTGCTTTTAGATCTATTCTTATAATTTAGTTTAGTGGTTATGGCCACCAAATTGACCAGGCGGACACACACAGCCAGACACACACTCACACACACACTGAGACACACACTCATGCGTATGCCAGCATACAAATGAGCGTAATAAAATCAAATGTTGATAGTGTGTAGTTGTAAGCATTACCTTAACCCAACTCCTCCTCCCATTCAAAGCACACATAAAATGGAGCAACAGAAAATAGTCGACCGAAAGCAGGACACGCACACACAAACGCACACACACACACACACACACACACACACACACACACACACACACACACACAGAGAGCACACATCGGGCAGTGTCGGGTCGACAGAGCAGAAAGAAAAGCACAAAGAAATCTACTACACGCAATCTTCATTTTCAACGCCATCAAAGCCATTCCAATCATCATTATCGTCGCCATAATCATCAAGTAAAGTACCCACCAGTAGCGCCACGCAGCGATGCTGTCCTACGCCACACCGCCCCCCCCCCCCCCGCCCCTCTCTACATGTCTTTTGTTCTGTTCTCTCTCTCTCTCTCTATCTCTCTTTTGGCTTGGATTCGCTCTCTTTGGCTGTGCTCTTAGACGGCGCGGCGACTTTCAGATGCCAACAAGTGCGCTAAATTTTTTTTTTTTTTATTCTTTTACATCTTTCTTTGGCAGAGCACGCGCCTTTGAGTGTGTGTGTGTGTGTGTGTGTGTGTGTGACTGGCACAGCAAGGCCAAAAGACAGTGTAATACAATCGACTTGGCGTCGCGTTGTTGTTGTTGTTGTTGTTGTTGTTGATGTCTTGGTTGTAGTTTTCTTAAGCACACTCTGCAGACGAACTAGACAAAAACGCAGGGCTGTCAAACTGAGGTTAGGCATCGCATAGGGGAGGGGGGGTCTGGTTGTGTGGGGGAATATGGGTGTGGGTGTGGGTGTGTTGCCCAAGTTGAAAGAGGCAGGACAGGCAAATGCGACAAATTATTTTAGCTGCATGTGGCGCGTAAATGCTTGTAGTTTGTTAGTGGTTATTGCTGTTTCTTGTTGTTGTTGTGTTGAATAAAAAATGTTAGAAGTCAGTTACACACACACATACACATACAGCGATAGATATGTGAGTGTATGTGCGGCGCAAGTAGTGTTTAACATGTGTGTGTGTGTGTGTGTGTGGTGCACATAATTTTGATTTACTCGGCATACAGCTGCCCCTATTCTAACAGTCACACACACACACACACACACACATACACATATACATGTGCTTAGGGTAGGCGGTAGGCGTCCTGATTTTGAGTTTGTTTTACTTTTACTTTGCTTCGTTGGCTGCAGCTCGTCTTCCTGCTGGGGAAAACTTTCAGCATATTTTCTTAGACAGCGCCGCTCAAATGTGTGTTTCTTTTTTTTAAATTACACACACACACACACACACGCACACACGCACACACAGACACACACACACTTACTCAGGCGCGCATACTCATAAGCATGGCATTGATGTATGTACATCTTATGTAGATTATTCGTTGTGTATAATTTTGCAGCTCGTAGTAATTAGCCAATAGGAATAGCTTTTGCATGTGTGTAGTGGTGGGCGTGTTTCCTTAGGGGTGGGTGTGTGGTGTATGGTGTTCGGTGTACGGTGTACGGTGTACGGTGTGTGCCCCGTGTCTTGTGTCGTTTACCATGTGTGTGGCATACGTGTGTGTGTGTGTGGCAAGTAGTCCAATTGAGCCTTAAGATCAGGCGGGTCTAATTATATTCGTATAGCTATCTATTTGTTGGGCTTAAACTATCTTAAGATACTGATTATCACTTCAAATACACATCTGAACTATTGACAAACATAAAAATATATAAATAATATCCCTAAATCCATAAAAGGGGAACTAAACTTATAGCAAAATAGGGCAAGCATGCCTCAAGTGGATCGGTGGTGCGGGAAGTTTCAACTCTTCATAGGTATAGATATTGATATATATATATATATATATATAATATGTTAACAGCTGTGTATAATTATAGTACTGGTGTGTAGAAATATAGGTGACTCTTTATCAAAGTATTTTTTTCTCATTAAAAAAATATAACAAAAACTTCTGAACATAAAAATCAACAAATACAAATTCCTGAATTTTTTTTTTTGGATTTTAAAAGGAATTTTAAAAATTGTATTTACAACAAAGTTTACCTGATCGGTTTTTGGGCATTATAGATATTATCTCACATTATTATGCAAAAGGTATATTTCTAGAATATATTTCAAAAATTTTAAAAAGTTTAACTTTCTGGGTTTTTTTTTTTTTAATTTAAGCATTGCAGTCGAGAGAGCTCAGCTCATCACAGAGTCTACATATAAATTATTTGTAATATTTTTCCGAAATATATTTCTTTAAAAATCAAAAAAATTAAATGAATTCTTTACATGTAGAAAACAAGCAAAAGATAGACAAATTTCCTAAAACTCAGGAAGATTTTTTTAAGACCCACAATTTCAACAAGCAATCATGTCGAAATATAACTTTTTCTATTTGTATAATTGTATCAAAACCGTCCGTTTAAATTTGTTTGGTTATAGCATTTTGAGTCTGCTAAATTAATGTGTTCCATGATGATTTATTTTTTATATATTTTTTTAAATACTATTATTATTTGCTTAATTAATGAATGGCAACAAATTTTTCTCGGTTCTGTCAATTTGCAGTTCGCTGAGCTTTTTTTGTTTTTTTGTTTTTTGTTGCTGGAATTGGTAAGTGTTTCTATCGATTATTAATTATTAACTGCCATGGAAATGATGAAAAGCAAACAAGAAATAGTGCAATTTATACATATACAGAGACAGTCAATTGAAAATGTATATTATATATATATATATAAATATACATATGCATATATAATGGGGGGCAATTGGGGAAGTTGGACATGCCAAAGAGTAAGCCAAAAGTGTTAGCTGTGTGCGTTTTACAGCTCCACCTACTTTTTTTTATATTGCGTTGTTTTCGGTTAAAATATTACGCACATGTCCCTGGGCTTGGCGGGGATGGGGGCGGAGCTCGTGGGTGTGAGCCAAGAACAGCCTACACCTATCTGCATGCATGTGTGTGTGTGTGTGAGTGTGTGTACATTTATGTACACACATATCTGCATACACGCAAGCCCCCACAGACAAACACTAGCGTACCCACAACCAACACACACACTCACACACACACGCACACACACGCACACACTCATACATATTCACTCGCACGCATAGCCTATAAGCGAGCCAAAATATTAACCAAACAGAGAAAAGCGCCAAACGAATATCAACCCTAACTCCCCATTAGCCGCCAACCACCCACCCATGAAACGATGCGCAGCAGTTAAAAATATTTAAAAATGTGGAGTGCGACGCAGTTGTCGGCGGCGGTTTGCTCCGCCAACCCCCAACCCCAATCCAGAACCCCAAACCCATTTCAATACCCCAAGCACAACAACTGTGTGTCGATGTGTGTACCTTTTTTTTATTTTCGCAGGGGAAGTGGGGTATTTGGGAACGACAACGACGACGCAGCTAACGACAGCAGCGCCACCACTCTTGGTTAATTGCCAAAAACAACTTCAAGCAAGATGTGAGGCAGTAAATGTGGCACTAACGAATGTAGCAGCAGCAGCAGCAGCAGCAGCAAAGAGCAATAAAGTGGAAGCAAATAGCAAAAAGTCGAAGCAAAAAATAAAAAAATTTTGCCAAATCGATCTTTATTTATACATGGGGCACATATGAATGTAAACTATTATGTTTAAGTGCAGATATCATATCTGTATATCTCGATATATATCTATATATCTGTAAATTAAGCAAGCAGGAATGCTGTAGTCGAGTTAGCTCGACTACGATATACCCTCAACCCAAGCCAAAGCTGTTTAATATATTTTAATTATATTGCCAAATTTCCTTTCGATAATCTTGCCATCTCTTTCCGACACAAATGCTGACATATTTATGCTGCTTATAGAAATGATATCAATATGAGAATATATTTATGACCATAACTGGAGTGTTTCTTATCCGATCTTGATGAAATTTGGGTAGTTAATCCATAATATGCAAATTTATGTTATATATTAATTTAATTTTGCCTGACTGACAGACGGACATGGCAATATCGACTCGATATATATATATCGATAGTTTTCGATTCAAATCAGACTGATCTTTAGTGGGTTCGATTTATTTTAATAGAGTAGTCTAAAATGCTTAACTAGTCAGTTTGTTGAGGATAACTTTTGAATGGACTTGGAAACTATATATATAGAAACTACAGATAATAGAATTTATAATAATATATAACTTGTATCCTCGAAGTTGGTACAAACTGCTCACTGCTAGGATTTTAAAGGGAGAGCTTTTGCACGATCGATCCTTGAATCAATCATTTGGTCGCTTGTGGCTCCTTACACTGCTTGTCAGCAGCAGCGCAGTCAGCGGCGCAGTCAGCAGCGCAGTCAGCAGCACAGCAATTAATTTACTTTTTTGTTTTTTTTTTTCTCTTTCTCTTTTGTATGTGAAGCAAAAGTTTTTCTAATTCGCATTTATGTTTAATTTTCGTGGGTGCTTTATTTCTGTCTCGTTTTGGCACGTGCGCCGCCGAGCTTGGTAACCCCAGCGCAGGCAGAAAGTACTCCCCACCAATTGCCCCACCCCTTCCCCCAATCACACCCACACACACACAGACTGTTGTGCCTCAGCCCAGTGCCGAACTTTGGCGCGTTGAGCGCCTCTTTTTTAATGGGGTGCTTTATGACAAACTTTTAGCTCGCGCCATTCGGCACATGTGAAATGCGCGTGTGTGCTTAAAAAAAAGGAAAGAAAACCAAGTAGAAGTAGCGAGTGTGTGTGTGCGAGTGTGTGTGCAAATGTGTGTGTGTGTGTGGAGGTAGTAATGTCGTCCTTTACAATGGGGAAAAAAGAAGCAAGGATCCACGCATTTCTAACACCGCCCACTAATGCCAAATGTGTGTGCCTATGTGTGTTGTTATTCACACACACACACACACACACACACACACACACACAGCATGTATGTAGGCCTCCCACCACCTAAATGGCACTCATGTAAAATGTGTGTGTGTGTGTGTGTGTGTCAGTATGTGTGCGCGTGTCTGCGGAGTAATTTTTTAACTAATTTTCTATACAAATTTTTAGCATGTCGCTGGGGTCGTATGCATGTATATGTATGTGTTTGCGCTCACATACACACACACACAAATAGATGTATGTATATTTTAGTTAATATATGTGCGCTGTGTGTGTGCGAGTGTGGTTTGTGTGTGTGTTTAAGCTATGTATTTTTTAAGCAAGTACAAAGTGGTTCAAGATAAGAAATCACTGAAATATTTTTTATCTTACTTGTTTTTAAATATATTTTTTTGTTCTATTAAATATAAACAACAATGACTAAGATCAAAAATATTTGAACCATTCTTTATCTTGAAGAAATTTGTATTCATCATAGTTGAAGAATGTGAAAGTTTTTCTTAAGAAATTCTGATAAGAATTCTGCTCTTTCTCTCGCTCTCCCTCTCCTTCTCTCTTTCGCACACTCTCTCGCTCTCGCACTTTTTCTATTTGATACATTTAATAATATTGAACATAAAATAAGCCATTATTAGACAAATGCAAGCACTGGTCAGACTTGGGATATGGGTTGAGGGGAGAAGAATAGGAAAATAAAAAAAGGAAAAGCATGCAACAATGTGGCAAACAGTTGAATTATTCAATATACATGACGAAGAGGAGAGCTGGGGAAATGGGGAGCAACTTCGATGTCGATGTCGAGTCATGTTGCTCCTATGACGATTTGGCAGCATGATATACATTTTGGCCAGGGACTGGGCCAGGATCGGTCAGTCATTGTGATAGCCATTGTTTGCTGTTGGCAGTGTCAGCTGCCAGCAGCACACAGATTGTCTATGTATCTGTATCTGTGTGTGTGTGTGTGTGTGTAAAATTAACATTTCATTTGGCTGCGTTTTTTCGCTTCATCAATAAATTTGCCAACCCCAACACAAATATTTTTCAATAATTTTTTTTTGTGTGTGGTTTTTTTTTTTGGTTTTTTTGTTTGAATTTTTATATATTTTTGTTGTAACCATTCTTTAGTAATAAAAAACCATTACATAGGCAAATATACATTTTATCGGGTTTGTTCAAGCTTGTGTGTGTGTGTGCGTGTGTGTGTGTTTATGGCTATGAAAAAAGTTTGCCATTATAATTACAATATAAAAAGCAGTTGACGTCAAATATTTTTCGCTATTATTCATGGGGCTGCTACTCATTTATTCACACAAAAATTCCATTTGGATTGTCAAACATGTGTGTGTGTGTGTGTGTGAGTGTGTGTGTGTGTAGAAGGCACCATAATTTAACTGAAATGAAAAAGTGTTTTTTGATATGTGCAAAACTGATGATAATAGCGGCATCCATAAGCCTCTTCTATTTAATATCATTGTCTGATTGAGTCTTAGAATTCATGCCTGTAATTTAATATTTCAGCTCATTAACTATCGATGCTGGTCCATGATATCGATAATACAATGCAATGTTCAACTTTTTCAAATTGAAAAGAATAAAAAAAGCAATAAAATAACTTTTCTTTTTTTGTTATAATTATGGAATATTAAAACTGTGACTGATGCAAGTGAAATATGGATAGGTATAGAGAGGTAGTTGGGCGGTTATATATCGGTTTATGCAGGCTCGTAGATAAGTATTAACCCTTAGCCACAATCCCTTAACTTCCCATATCGAGCACACCTGAACTTATAGTGAAAAATTTGCAGCCTCCTCTAAACGTAAGGTGTATGTGTGTGTGTGTGTGCGTGTGCGTGTGTGCGTGTGTGTAGCTGGGGTGGGTACTGTGTGTTGAGTGTGGCAGCAATGCTATTTTACACAACATATCGCGCTCGTAAAAAATAATATAACTACAAACATGCGCGTTTACTTCCCATTACAAGCTCAGCTGTGACTCCTACTTTGACTGTCCCCCCACTCTTCCCACCGCCCCCTCTCCACACAGCCGCTCTTTTCTGTTTGCTAGTGAAAGTTTTGCTGTCTCTGCCGTTACTGCCGTTACCCCCACCCCTTTGCAGGACTAACTGCTTTGGCACGCATAAGCGTAATTCTAAAAAATTAATGTCGCTTTCGTAATTTCAACACACAAAAACTGCCGGCAGAGCAGAGCAGAGTAGAGCAGCGCTGCCAGTGACAGCAACAGCGTCTGCGTCAGCGTCAGCATCAGCAGCCTAACATCCAACTAAAGCGCTGGCTGCGAATGTCTTAGTTAGCAAAAAGCATTGCAGCCCGCTAGGGGCAAAAATGGGGTAAGCCCAAGTAATGCAAAGTAAAGTAAAGTAAAGTAAAAAGTAAAGTAAAAAGCAAAGCAGCGTCAAAGCAGTGCCATGCGTGACAACGATGCGGCTTCTGACGTCGACGTCGACGACGACGTCGAGGACGACACTCACTTAAAAATTCGAATGTTATAGAAAAATGAGCAAGGAACAAAAAAAAAAAATAAAAAAAAAAACGAAGGCAGCAGCAGCAGCGCCGGAAAAAAGCGAACTGAAATTACATAAAATGAAAAGTTCTCGTTACGCGGCGCAGTTGGTACGCCCAACCCCCCTCTCCCACCCACCGCGTATTACGAACCCCTTAGACTTCCCTACTACTGTTGTTGTTGTTGTTGTTGATGCTGTTGCTGCTTCTAATGCTCATCTCTTTCTAACTCGGCAATGTCGGCAGAGCAACATCGGCGATTCGTTTGCTGTTGTCTGTGTGTGTGTGTGTGTGTGTGTGGGTATGTGTGTGTGGGTATGTGTGTGTGGGTATGTGTGTGTGTGTGTGTTCCCACACTTTTGTATACCCGTTCTGAGGCACCGCGACTGATTACTACTTTTATTGCTAGCAAATATCGTACTTTCTCTTCAAGGTGGATGCGGCATGCAACAGCCATGTAGCTCGTACTCGTAACCTCAGCGCAAAATAGTGTGTGTGTTTGTGTGTGTGTGCTTAGCTTTTTAGTCAGCTGTAAAGGGAGGGGGATGGGCGGAAAGGGGGGGGGTCTGTTGTAACTTGCGCGGAAACAAGGTTTTTATTTCACCATTTCTTTCTATACTTTTTCACTTCGGGCCTCTTGTTGTCCCCAGCAAAATTTTGCTTTAGATTTTGCTGCGCGAAGTTTTTTCAAGGGTGGTTTATATATGCATGTGTGTGTGTGTGTGTGCGACAGTGCGTGTCTCTGCCTGTGTGTGTGTGTGTCTGTGTAGTTGCGACTTGGCTGCGGCTGTATCTGAAGCTGAAGCTGAAGCGGAAGCGGAGGCAGACGTCGACGTGCGTTGTAGTTGTATTTTTTCAATTTTAGCTCACGGTGACGTCGGCGTCGTTGCCGCTTCTGCTGTTGCTGCCCGCAGTTGCGCTTCTTCTAGGTAGGCTGCGCCCCCCCCGCCCCGCACCACCCCCTTACCACTCCAACTCATCCCACCAACCTACACCACCCCTAACCGCTCCGCCTCATTGCCAGAATCTTCATCTTCGTTTGCAGCTCGAAATATTTTTTTTTCGTTTTTCATTTTTATTTTTTTTAACTACGTGTTCGTAGTTAAAAAAATCTCATACATATTATGTTTTATGCTGGCTGCTTGTAACACTGTCTGTGTGAGTGTGATGTGTGTGTGTGTGTGTGTGTGTACGCCGTCTGTTACAGGGCAGAGGCAGAGGCAGAGGCGGATAAGCGGAATTGTAGTGGAAAAAAGGTGCTTTTCAGACGCAATGACAACGAAAACGAAAATGAAAACGACAAAAGCACAGAAGCAACACATAGCAACATAGCAGAGTAAGCAAAGCATACACTGAACAAAATTCTTGTATATATTCCCATATGCTGCATTTATGATTTGTTGCAATTGCATTTCATTTGGATATATTGCTGTGCAAAACTAAGCAGAATATAACATCGGAGCTTTATGGGACTTAAAATTTTAGGTATACCCAAAGCAGATTTTAATTGATTGATTAACACCTCCGCTTGCAATTAATGTGTATAATATAATTTGACAATATTATTAATAAAATGCACAGATTTCATCAGGATCAAATTAGAAACATCGATAAATGTTTAAAATATAAATCATCAGAATGAAAATAATGAAATATATAAATAAACAGTTGGTTTCAGTGTATTTCGTAGACGAGCTTACTCAACTCCAGCATTCTTACTTGCTTTGTTTGTGTTGTTGTTGTTGATGTTAACTCTACTCGACTGGTTTGTAGCAGTGTAGTTGGCTAGTTGGCACAGAGAGTTGCTGCGAATTGAATACAAGTAGATGAAACTCACACCGGCCACTCCAGATACGGTTACTCCATAATACATACAAATAAAAGCATTCAAAGAGAAATAAAGAAAAAACGAAAAACAAAAAAAAAAAACGAAAAAACGAAAAAATCCAAAAACAACTTCAGCAGTAAGTTTAGAAAATAAAAAGCACACACAACCCTGCGTCGAGGGTTGCAATATTTCTTTTGCATTGCTTGCTGGCTGCTGAGGAGATGCCAGCGTTGGCGTCGATGTTGACGTCGATGTCAGCGTTGGCGTTAGCGTCAGAGTCGCTGTCGACGTAGACGTAGACGCACACAGCCAACAACAAACAACAGGCTTGGGTATTAGTTGATGTTCACGTTGTTCTTCTTGTTGTTGTTGTTGTTAGTAGATGTCAGGTAGTGGGGCGCAGGGGTGTGTGTGTGTGTGTGTGTGTGTGTATGGCATCCTTTTATATTTAAAAATTCTCATTTCAATGTCGTCAGTTCTTGGCGGTTGGGCACCGGGGTGGATATTTGCCGCGGCATGCCCCAACTCACCACTCTAGACACCCCTCCCAACCCACCCCCCCCCCCCCCCCTCGAACATAACATACTTAATATTACTTTTAATTTAGAATTCGTCTGTGCGTGTGTGTGTCTGTGTGTGTGTGTGTGTGTGTGTGTGCCCCTTTTATGCATTGTTGTTTGTGTATCGTCGACTGGGGCTCCTTTTAAGCAATTGCGATTAGTTTGCCAGTGTTTGTGGTACGGGTGTGTGTGGGGTGGGGGGGGCTAAATAAGCAGACGTCGAGTAAAAACGAAAGTTGTCTGCTAACAACAAACAGGGGAGCATAAAAAATATAATAAAAATAAAAAATGCGGGCAAATTGTGTTGGCTGATCAATTAATCAATATATTCTTATATATTGCATGCCAATTCTCATATTAACTTAAGCTCAAGTTTCTTCTCATATTTCTCTATATAAGAGCAAGCATAGAGATAGAGATAGAGAGAGGGAGAGGGAGACGGAGAGAGCGAGTTTACTTGCATATATATTTCATATAGTTGGGGTTTTTGCTGTTACTAAAAGTTTATCGGAATGTTCTATTGCTCATTAGTCATTTGCAACATTTGCAGCCTTTTGGAGTCAATTTTAAATTTCTGCCATTTCGATACAGAATAAACTTAATTGAATTCCAGTCTTGTCTTAACTTTCAATTAGTTGATCAACGATTAATTTAAGAAATTCAACACACTTTTGTTGCCAGAGATAACTCTTATTATTATTTAGAAAACATGTTCTTAAAACAAAGGATTTTCCTTTACTTATAGGCTAAATTTTTTAAAAATGTAGAACATAAATATATTTACATATACTATTGAGTAACATATTATAATATTATTGACTATTTGAGTATTAAGATTTATGGTTTACAAATGTATATATAATCTGATAGATTACTCACTTATTTTTGGCAATTGAGCCCGAGACACTCTTTTCTGGAAAAAATTGGAAGAAAATACGTTATTGACTTGTAAAACTTGTATTTGTTATATTTATAAATTAAACTTTTTTAGCTTATAAGTGGGATTTTCATTTGAGTTCGACTTATTTGTTTGTGTGTAAAGAAGAGCCAAAGATTTCTGGCCTTTTTTGATCAGCGTTAAACTGCTGACATCTAAAATTTAGTGCAGACATCAAAGTAGATTTCTTTGCTGACTTTGATCTGAGTATTTCTTATTATATATATATAGAAATATATTATAAATATATACATATATAGAAATATATTATAAATATATATATATATAGAAATATATTATAAATATATATATATATAGAAATATATTATAAATATATATATATATAGAAATATATTATAAATATATATATATATAGAAATATATTATAAATATATATATATATAGAAATATATTATAAATATATATATATATAGAAATATATTATAAATATATATATATATAGAAATATATTATAAATATATATATATATAGAAATATATTATAAATATATATATATATAGAAATATATTATAAATATATATATATATAGAAATATATTATAAATATATATATATATAGAAATATATAATTTTAATTGATTCCTGTCTCAAATCCATAATAAATTCGGTAGTTGATATAATTCAGCTTTTAATATTTGTTGGCCATACCTGAACATAGATACACACATATATACCTATATACATGTGTATGTATGTGTGAATAACTTAAACTCTCGAAGAAGAAGAAGGCACTTGCCACTAGGCATTGAGCATTTGGCATTGGTCATGGAGCACGGGGCATGGGGCATGGGGCATGGGTCGATTTGGAATGTGGCAGTAAAGACTGGGCTGCCATAAAACATACAAATGGCCAAATAAAACATTTTAAATGTAACAACAACAATAACAAGGACAGGCATAGTAATAATAATATTAACAACAACAACAACAACAACAGCCAAATAAGAAAATAGTACAAAAAACGACGAGATGACGACGACGAGCCAAATCATGAGAACCACCAACAATGGCGGACGCAAAGAAGAAACAGAAACAGAGCAGTTTACTTAAGGGGTATGGGAAGGGGAAGGGGGAGGCGGAAAAGGCTCGTTGGCAGATGGGTAAGTAAGAGAAAGAAAGAGAATTAGCGGAACAGAGAAGCACAGAAATAAAAAAAAATAAAATTGAATCATTCCGAATGCCGATTCTGGTTTGCATTGCTTGACTTGCTGCTGCTAATACAACAACAACAAGCAGCCAAATGCAAAGCAACTGCAACTGCCACTGCAACTGCAACCACTTACCTATTACCTACTTCCTTACCTACACTCGAAATAAACATCGACCTTAATCTTAGATAAAGTGTTTCTTGAAAGGTTTTTGTTTCTAATTGTTTTGGAATATATTTTTTAACAATAGCAAATATAAAGCAATACTAAAAGATATAGACGCAAATACTGATTCTTAAAAAAATATGTTTTGTGAGTTTTTTTTATATGAAATTACAAAATTATAAAATTATAAAATTATAATATTATAATTACATAAATCATTACATAATTAAAATATTAATGTTTAATAATGATTAAGAAAAAAAAAAAATCTCTCAATTCCCGTAAATATTAAGTTTTTTTTACATTACATAGTGTAAAAAATACTATCGTTGAATAATAATAATAATATACATAAAATATATATATAAGTTTTCGATATCTTAGTAAAATGTAAAAAACAAAATGTGTGTTTTAGTTAATGTCAAAAGAGTAGCGATTTTATAAAATTCGGTATGTAACCGAGTACTGAGTGTAATAAATATTTATTTATATATATTTATTTATATATATTTATTTATATATATTTATTTATATATATTTATTTATATATATTTATTTATATATATTTATTTATATATATTTATTTATATATATTTATTTATATATATTTATTTATATATATTTATTTATATATATTTATTTATATATATTTATTTATATATATTTATTTATATATATTTATTTATATATATTTATTTATATATATTTATTTATATATATTTATTTATATATATTTATTTATATATATTTATTTATATATATTTATTTATATATATTTATTTATATATATTTATTTATATATATTTATTTATATATATTTATTTATATATATTTATTTATATATATTTATTTATATATATTTATTTATATATATTTATTTATATATATTTATTTATATATATTTATTTATATATATTTATTTATATATATTTATTTATATATATTTATTTATATATATTTATTTATATATATTTATTTATATATATTTATTTATATATATTTATTTATATATATTTATTTATATATATTTATTTATATATATTTATTTATATATATTTATTTATATATATTTATTTATATATATTTATTTATATATATTTATTTATATATATTTATTTATATATATTTATTTATATATATTTATTTATATATATTTATTTATATATATTTATTTATATATATTTATTTATATATATTTATTTATATATATTTATTTATATATATTTATTTATATATATTTATTCATATATATTTATTTATATATATTTATTCAAATATATATTTATTTATATATATTTATTTATATATATTTATTTATATATACTTATTTATATATACTTATTTATATATATTTATTTATATATATTTATTTATATATATTTATTTATATATATTTATTTATATATATTTATTTATATATATTTATTTATATATATTTATTTATATATATTTATTTATATATATTTATTTATATATATTTATTTATATATATTTATTTATATATATTTATTTATATATTTTTTTGCAGTGTAACTTCAGTGTTGACAATCTTATTCATTTCGATTGCCTTCTTTGCATCTTTGGCTCGTTTTAAATTTAGCTTGCAGCGAGTGCAGCGAGAGGGGGCCAATGAGCGAGTAAACAATACGGCGTATTAGTTATGTTGTCCGGCCAATGGCACGTACATTGCGCGGGGAGGGGAAAGGGAAAGGGAAAGTCGATGGGGGTACAGGCACTGGCCTAGGCATTTAGGGTAACTATTTTGGCCAAGCTACGTGCCATTTACAATGCTACCTTTCTTATGCTGGCTTTGACCACGCAGCCAAACCCGCAATCCGGGCAGGAGACGTATTCGGAGATGGAGACGGAATCTGAGTCGGAGCCGGCGCATTGCTAAGCGCACAAAAACTTAGAAATAATCACCGACATAAATCTTAAAATGCCTGCCTTTGCCTTTACCGTTACTCTTACCTACTACTACTCGCCGTTCTTTTGTTGTGTCTGTGTGTGTGTGTGTGTCTATGTGTGTGTGTGTCTGGGTTAGCTGGAATGACACAGAGCAACAGCAACAACTACTATGGCAAGTTACTAAGATGAAAGGCGGAAAGGTGGTTTGGGATGCTCTGCCTATGCCTGCGTATATATATATGTGTGTGTGTGTGTGTGTGTGTGTATGTGTATGTGTTTGTATGTATGTATGTAACTCTGGCCCCATCTCTCTGCAAATGAAAAATAACTTAGAAGCACGTTTTGTGGCATTTTTCGTTTTGTTGCGCGTAGCTTGAATTGTTCTTGTTGTTGTTGTTGCTGTTGTTGTTGTTGTTGCTGTTGTTGTTGCTGCTGCTGTTGTTATTAGTGTTGCACATAGTTTAGAGACAAAATGCGGCAGCCAACAACAACTAAGACTGTGCGTGTGTGTGTGTGTGTGTGTGTGTTAGTGTCTGAGCCAAAGAAAAGTTTCTTTCACTTCGATTTTTAGCAAAATGTTTTTGTTGTTTTGTGTTTGTTTGTTTGTTTGTTTGTTGACATGTTTGTATGTAGAAGCATGTAGGCTTGCGGCACGTGGCTTTGACTTGTGGCCCACTCAGGTGATATACAGCTAAAGCTATCCAACTGATGCAGTCATTGATCGTTGGGTTGATTTCTTGTAAACAGCAGCTGATTCAATAATCGGCTAACCGGGCTCGACTAACAGGGCACCAGCTTTAACTGATCAACATGGTTAAAAACAATGGCCAAAAAGCCACATTTGCCTTGCTGTGCAAATATTGAATGTGTGCTGGTTTCCCCATTGTCTTTGCATTGTTTTTTTCGCTTGTGGGTTTTCCTTGGAGTCGTTTTTATTCTTGAGAAGCCGCTGCTGTTGACACTTGCGTAAATCGACTGTTTGCCAGTTGGTCAATAACTGCACACACGATGTGCATTGTGCAATGTGTCCAATGAACCCTCAACTCAAGGTCACACACCCAAAAAACAAACCTCCCCGCACAAGCCCACTAAAACCCGTTCAGACATCGAAATTAAAGGAAAATGTCAGCCAAAAATAGCATGTTAGCCTGCATTTGAGCCAGAATTGACATCCAAAGAATTTTACATTTTAATTAAATTAAAATTAAAATTTTAACACACTCAAAACAATGAAACGCAAACACGAATATTGCATTTTGAATTTGAAAACACGACTTTCATTCAGAACGGATTTTCAAAAGGCAGCAGCATTTCTTAATTAAGACTCAAAAATACTCGAGTTGCTAGATTAATTTTGACCCGATTCCATTCATTCATTTAACATTTGATTTAACCCATTTCTTAGCTGCTTCTCCTTTGTTGTCTCTTTTTTTGCTGCAGGCTTTGAGCTGCTGCTATGGAATAGTCTGAACAATAAAGTTTAATAATACAAGCAGATAAAAAACTAAATATTCACATATATATATATATATTTATATATATATATATATATATATTTATGTATGTATCTGTATATTTTATAGTTGAAAATCCGATTTGCCGGAGTTGGCAAGCGACTTAGAAATCTAAACATAAAACTTGCCAAAACTTGAACGCGGAACGGAAACTAGGGCCACAGCAAGAAGATGTTGAGGGTGGAGGTTGGAGGTAGTGGTGGTTTTGTGAGGCAAGTGGGTGGTGGGAGGTGGGGGAGAAGCAACCCCAGGCAAACGAATGTATTACCCCAGCACCGTTTTGAGTTGCTAGTCCGTTCGCAGTCGCAGTCAAGCGCAGCGGCTTCAGTGGCAACACAGCCAGCGTCTTGTGTTGGCCGCGTCTGTAGGTGGTCGAGGTGGGGGTTGGGGGAGGGAAAGATTGAGGTAGGCAAAGAACCGTAGCGCGATGAGTGGGGGTCAGTGCAGAGGAGAAGAAGGGGGAGGAGGAGGTGGTGCGGCGTTTGGTTTTTCGGCAGTTTTGTTTTTTGACTCCGTGAAACTTACAGCAACAGCAACAGCATCTGCGACTATTTTGCTAGTGCTGTCGACGTCAGCGTCGACATCGACATCGACATCGAAGTTGAAGTTGACGTCGCTGCTGACTGTTGGCTGCTGCTCAGCTACGCTGCTGCTGTGCTGCTGCTGTGCCGCTTACTCCCCGAACGTTTTACATAAATCTTCTTTTCAAAAAAATAAACACTAATGCCAAAGCAAGGCAAAGCGTAGAGTAAAAAGGGAAATAAAAAAAAAAAACTAGAAAATTTAGTATCTACACATACACAAAGGTACACACGCACACACACACACACACACACACACAGTCTCATATACATATATAAACGCTCTGTGATGCGCGGCAAAAAAGGAAAATTTTTTATTACAGCGAGAAAACTTAATGGCTGCTGTAAGAATGATGAAGCTGAGGGAGGGGGTTTGTAATAGGAAAGGGAATCGGGCTGGGGAGGGCCAGGACAAGAGCAAAAGGGAAAGGGAAACTGAAACTGAAACGGTAAGGGAACGCAGATGGAAGACGGGAGCGGGAGTGGGAGTGGGAGTGGGAGTGTGCGTGGGAATGAGAATGGGAAAGGGAAAGGAAAGTTGAGAAGACGCTCAACCAAAGCAGCCGACGACGTCAAAGTCGATGACGATGTTGAGGATGAGGATGAGGACAAGGACGAAGAGTATGAAGCACCGTGACTGGGAAAGTGGTAAGGGGTAGTGGGAAGAGGGTGTGGGGCAACGAAGACGACACGATGTGGCAAACTGCGTAGGCGCGTAAGGATTGTGGAAGCCCCTCTGCCCGCCCGCCAACCTGCCTGCCTGGGCAGCAGGCACATTAATCGCTTGATTTCGGCTGTGCCTGCTACATTTAATATGTATTCAGCAAGAAAGTAACTATGCCCCAAACTATATGCCCGACACTGGATACTATCAATATATACTCGAAGGCGCCAGTTCAACTAGTACTTAATAACAGAGAATTCACTTTGCCAACGACTCGCACTCAGTCGCAGTCGCAGTCTCCGTCTCCGTCTCAGTCACAGTCTCAGTCGCTGTCTCAGTCGATGTCTCAGTCGCTGTCGCGGTTGAAGTGCCGCTCATTGATTTCAAGGCAGTTATTGGGCAGAGGGGTGTGCTGTGGTCTAATATTTAAGAAATGGGAGGTCAGCTCGAAGAGTGGCTGCCAACTTGCTGTGTGTGGCTAGGTGGGGGCTGGGTGGGTTTGTGGCTTTAAAATTGTAGTTGGTTAACGTTCGAGCTTATTTGGCAATTCAATTTTTATGCGAGCGAATCATTTCGATTCGACTTGGTTAGATTTGGCTCGATTTGGTTAAATTTTGTTCAATTTGGTTCAATTTGGTTCGATGTGATTCCGATGGCGAAGCAAGCAGCAATTGCGTTGGCAGCGCTGCCGCCAAATTTTCCTCCAAAAATTTCTATATTGATACATTTTATTTATTACGCTTTTTGTTTTCACAGTGTGTTTTGTAGTCGTCTCTTTGTTGTTGTGCGACGTCGTTCTTCTCGTGCTCGTCTTCGTTCTCCTACTCCTCCTCTGCCGCGTCCTCTTCGTCATCTCCTTCGTTGTCGTCGTCGTCGTCGTATTCCGACCTTATTATTGCTCTTGTTGTTGCTGTTGCTGTTGTTATTATTGCTGCTGCTTTTTTTTCAATTTTATTTCTCTATATTTTTACGATGCTGGAAACTACCCTTAATGATGCCGCGGAAGCTGTGCGTGTGTGCGTGTCTCTGTGTTAGTGTGTGTGTGTGTGTGTGTGTGTGTGCGTGTGTGCGTGTTTGCGAGTGTGTATTGAATGCCTGTGTGTGTGTTGCTTGCTGCAAGTTAGTTGCTGGGCCAAAACCAAAAATACCGCTGATCATGCGCTTAAAGTAGTTTTTTAAGGCCCCTTTGGTCTGTGTTTTGTATTTGGTCGCACACACACACACACACACACACACACTCACGCCTAATGTTGTGCTACGATTCTTGTTCATTGCCTGATTCCGCCTCATCGATGGATGCGATGCTCAGGTTGCTTTGTTCTGTTCTGTTTTGTTCTGCTCTTTTCTCTTCTCATTTGTTTGATTTGGTTTTCTTTGGTTGGGGTTCATTTCAGTTTTTTTTATATATTTTTTATTTTTGCCATACTTATGTAGTTGGTGTAATTGAAGTCGGCCGCGTCGCGGCGGCCAGCATAAAAACTGCCCCTAACAACGGCTGCTGCTGCTGCGCTGCGCTGCCGCCGCTTCTAATTTTACATTTTATTGTTATGCTCTGTTATAGTTGTTGTTGTTGTTGCCTTACAATTTTTCCGTTCGTTTTTAGGGTTCGTAAAAGGGTTGATTAGGAAGATGCACACACACACACACACAGACACACACACTTGCAATTGTGTTAGTTATCCCTGGCCGCTTCGTTCACTTTAATGACCTGTGCATGCTTCGATTTCTGTTATTTTGCTTTGTGGCTGCCTCCAAAAGCCATGCAACCCCTGACCCCTAACTCCCGCAACACCCGCAACAACCACCCCAATTCTATCTTAGTTTAGTGCTGCCTGACTGAAACACATTTTATTGCAGCTAATATGAAAATTATGAAATGTCTGCGACGACTGTCTGCTGCAAGCAGGTCTACTTTTTTACGACGTCGTTGCAAGAATAAATAAACCAACTACACCAAACCAACCCTACCCCCCTTTTGTCTGTTGGTTTTTATGTGCCATAAGATCAGCATCCTCAGCATGTGCATTTTAGTAGCATAGCTGGACGAGCTGTGTCCCACACAGGATTAGGGAGAACTGGACTCAGAAGCATTTGCCAAATATTTGAGTATTAAAATATAGATGCAAATAAAATTCACAACTTGACCACAAAAATGAAACTAAACGAAACGAAACCAAAAATAGAGGAATCCTTTTAGCTTTGTGAAGGAATTCGGGATCTTCAGCTGGACTTGCTCGAAATATGTATGTAAGTCAAGGCGGCCCACGTGAAATGCGTTTTAAAATTTACAAAGCACAACTGTAAAAATATACAAAAAAAAAAAAAAAAAAAAAAAACAGAGCAAAACAGAAGCAAACACAGCAGCCAGCAGCCAAAAGCAGCTAAGCAAAAAACCGAGCAACATCATAGTAAATAAGTAAGTATAAAACACCCAAGCCAAAAAGTCGGTGAATAGCAAGAAAAAAAAATGAAGAGAAATTGAAAAAAAATGTAGCTGAAATAGTAAAGAAAAGAAACAAAATGGCGAAAAAGTTTTTTTTTCTTGCTTCTTCTTTGTTTTTCTTTGCTGTGTGGGTTTCTTTTTTTTCTATTTTGTGAGGTGAGGTAAGACGGCGGGGGGGAGGGAGCAGGGATTCGGCTGCCTCTAAAGTTCGCGGCAAAGTTAAAATAAATTGCAAGTTGGCATTAGAGACGCACACACAGCCCCACTCACACACACACACACACACACACACGCAAACGATTGTTAGTCAGCCGCCATATTAATGGCAATTGGGTGGCAAGTGTTGCGGCCCTTGCGGCATGTGTGTGTGTGTGTGTGTGTGTATGCGGTACATGAATATAAAACTTTATTTTTATTTATTCCCTTTTCTACTCCCGGCCGTTTTGCCATCGCCCGCCACCCGCCACCCACCAACCGCCGCCTGTCGCCCTTCAGCTCCGCACTGCTCCGCGCACATAAAGCAAAATTTATTAGAAAACATTTCATTCTCGTTCCCATTCTCATTCTCATTCTCATTTTCTCATTCTCTCGGCGGCTGCCGTCGCAGCTGGTTTTGACTGTGGCTCCGACTCCGACTCCGACTACGACTCAACTCACGCTGCTGGCTCGAAGCTTTTCTCTGGATGCTGCCTCTTTGTCTCTCTCTCTCTCTCTCTCCCTCGCCCTCTCCCTCTGCCTCTCAATCTCCTCTCGCTCTCTCTCTCTCTGTCTCGCTCGCTGGTGCGGCTACTTCATCTTTTACTTGCGTTTTGCATGCTTATTCGCAATTGTTGTTGTAATTGTTTTCATTGTTACGCGCAGCGCCCGAGGAGGCAGCTAAATAAAAAACGCCAAAGGAACACGAGCAAAAAAAAAAAAAAAAAGAGGCGAAAAAACAGAAGAAAATAAAAAAAAATCGAAAACAAAACAAAACACAGCACAGAAAACGGCACAAAAATGTGTGGCAACATCTTTAACGTGGCTATGTTGGTGGCAGCATAGAATTATTGCCATCGCGCCTCATCACCGCTACCTCGCCCCCGCCTCCCCCCCCAAAAGCGCTTGGTGTCTGTGCTTGTGCCGTGTGCCTAGTTGCCAGCCAGCCAGCCAGCCAGCCTGGGCCGATGTGCCCCATTGTTGTAGGCGTAGGCAGCAGCAATGGCGACGGCGGCGGCGAAAGCAGGCGCTGGCAACTAAACCCCAGATGGCGCACTACACAAAGTTATGATATAATTTGGATTTCTTTTCGCTAAATTGCTTGTACCAACAATAAATATGTATTTATGTAGGGCCCTGTTTGTGTTTGTAAGCCCTGGCTCTAAATGCCAGTGCCAATGTGTGTGTGTGTGTGTGTGTTTGAAACTGTGTTTAAGTGCCTATACAGACAGCTCACAGCTGCCACCCCCGGCGTGGATCAGAAGAAGCGGCAACAACAGAAAATCTACTTACAACAATATGCAAAAAGATACACACACACACACACACGCACACACAAACACACGTTTGTAACTATTCTGTATGCATAATAATAATATTTTTAATTTTCTCTAAATTATTATTATTTTTATTTTTATGTATTTATTTTATGAATAATGTTTTATTTTAAACTGCATAAAATGAAGCAGGCAAATAAAGTTGATTTGCTTAAACGAAGTCAGGTAATTCAAGGGCGTAGACAGCTTTTCGACAAGGGGGTAGGGGAAAGGTAAATTATAGGCAAGTTGAGTTAAAAGATGGGTGAGGGGAGTGCCTTCTAAGTTATCAAAGAAGAAGAACGAGTCTAGTTACAGTTACAGTTTGTCATATCGAGCACACACTGTATTTCATAGTCTATTTCTGAGAGCACATTAAAATGTGCTACAAATCTTTATTCTTTCACAAACAGATCTTCGCATACATTCAAAAGGCGAGAAGATCGACGTTTATATATGTACGTATGTGTGTGTGTGTGTGTGTGTGTGTGTGTGTGTGTGTGTGTGTGTGTGTGTTTGCATTTAACCTTTGAATTTTAGTGGTGCCATTCCTTTTCTTGTTATTCCTCCTCTTCTTCGTCTTCTTCTTGTACACCTACTTGTTGTTGTTGTTGTTGTAGTTGCTTTGAGCTGCCGCATCGTTGTCGGATTTGTATATTTTTTCGCGGCGCACTCGCGAAATAAATAAATACATAATATGAGCATGTATGGTATTTACACACACACACATACACACACACACACACACACACACACACACACACACACACACACACACACACACACACATGCCAGCAGACGTGTAGGCGTGTTTTTTTGTTTTTAAAGAAATAACATTTTGCGCTAACAGGCAGAAGCCTAACCATTCCAGCCCCACACCCCCCACACACACTTAACAACCCAAAAACACTGAAGCGACGACGACGCTGCCAAAAACTGGCGCAAAGCAAAAACAAAAAAAAAAAAACAACAAAAATTAAAACAGAGACGAGATATGAAAGGGCACGTAGTGGGTGGGGGAGGGGTACAGCGCAAGCATGGCTGCGACTGATTTACATTTTTAATTGCAGATGTATGTGTAAAAAAGAAGCGACAACAACAACAACAGCAGCAATAACGGCAAAAGCAACTAGCTTCAGCAACAGCGATTGCTGGAAGTTTGAGTAAAGTTCATTTTACTTAAACTAATGTCCAAAGCGAATGGCCATGCCATGCCATACCCCCACCCTCTCCGCAAATGGATTGACTAAACGTCTATCTGTTTTGATGGGCATACGCGTAGAGGCAGACATAGACGTAGACGTAGACGTAGGCTGAGCTCAGCTGAGCTGAGCTGCGCTGAGCTGAGCACGCGAGGCAGCGCTGCTTGTTCAGGGCAGCGCTGCTTTCGCAATGCTTGAGATTAAAAATTAGGCAAAAGGGTAGTTTAGCCTGTCGCACACTTACACACACACACACACACATACCTAAACATGTTGTGTACATAAGTGTGTGTATGACTGTGTGTGTGTGTGTGTGTGTGTGTACATAAATATATAAATTACAAGAACCCAGCGCTTTTGTTGTAATGAAATGAGTACAAACACATAAACAGTTAGAGAGTGTGGGAGAGGGAGAAAGAGAGCGCGAGAAAGAGGGGGAGAAAGAGAGCGAAACTCGCACAGAAAAACGCATTATAAAATGTGAGTAGTGTATGCTAATGGCAGACGCGAGCTTGGCATTGGCTTTGACGTTTCGCCCATGCCTTCCAATGCTACACACACACACACAACACACAACACACCCCCACCTTTCCCTTGCTCATCGCACTTTCTTCATTCATACAACCGCACCCTGTCCCCAGCCCCGACCCCCGGCAACTGTGTCAGCCCCAAAGCGTAAAGTAAAAATGGAAAATTTTGTATTTAATTTTTTTTTTTTTTTTTTCTTTTCTGTGTTGCGCTGTCAGTGGAGACATGCTTGCGGTGGTTGAGCGAGTGTGATGGTGGGGTGGGGGTAGGGTGAGGGGGGCGAGTGGTTGAGCAGGCGTTAGGCAAAAACGCACATACATTAGATAATGTATGTGCGTACGCCTGACTATGTGTGTGTGGTTGTGCGGGTGTGCGGGTGTGTGTGAAGAAGCCCGTCTCCTCTTGCTACTAATACCGCAGCTCCAATGCTCCAGCCCTGCCCACCACCACCACACTTGTCTCTCGTCTGCCACACGTCGTTTGTAATTTTTCATTTTAATTTTCATTAGCGTTTTACTCGTTTTTTGTTGCGTAAGTTTGTTTGGGTGTGTGCGAGTGTATACAGTACACACACGCACACGCACACACGCACACACAGACGAGCGAGAGTTTCAAAAATGCGTAATACCCGTACTTGTACCCCTACCTGTACTGTGCCCCTTACCACTTACCACTTACCCCTTACCCGTGTACACTCCCCCCGACACTCTCTCACCCATATCCGAAATTCAAAACCGAAACAGAACCCGAATTTCTGTTTCGTGCCTCTGCCTCAGCCTCTGCCTCAGTTTTTCCTTAAATGCCACATATGTACTATGTACGCCGTACAGTGTACATTGAACATTGTGGAATGATGTAATAAGCGTATGAAAAGTAAAAACGCCTTAACTAGTGTGCCCCTCCTGCGATTTGCCCCCCTCCCCCCACCCCCCCATACAACCCATCCACCAGGAATTGGTATGTGTTTTTTGGATGGGGCGGGTCGGGGGACAAATCAAGGCAACGAAACTTTTGCGCGAGCGCAATTTTTCAATTTGGCAACGGAAATTGCCCAGGGAGGTGACACACACACACGTCTCTTGCATGATATGTGTGCCTGTGTGTGCGTGTGTGCGTGCGTGTACTGTATGTGGCATGAAAACCTCCGGGACGCTACCCTTTCTTGGTAGCTCTTCACCGCACCGCAGCTGATGCTTTTTCTAATAATTAATTTAAAACTTTTTCTTTTAAATTGAGCATTGAGTACGTCAGGCCAAACCAACCTACACCCCCCCCCCCCCCCGCGCAACCACGCTCTGCACAACTTCCGCCATTCCCCCATAGGCATGCCTATACAGACAAGTATTATGGATGTGCGTCACTATTATTATGCCATAAAAAATGCTAAAGATTTCACTCAGATCCTGCCTGTCTGCTAATTTGGCCACTTCTCACTGGCCACTGGCCACTGGCCACTGGCCACTGCCAACTGTCCACTGGGCTCAAAGTTCAACAAGCTATTAATTAACTCCGTTGACTTCCCAACCCTAAAAGGGGTTTGTCTAGTTGCATAGTTTTTTTTTCCTCATTTTTGAAGTACGCCTTGCGATTGCTTGGCTTAGATCTAAACCAATAAACAAAAAAAACCAGCAACAACAACACTGCGGTTATTGGGGGGGGGGTAAACCCTTGAACCCTTGCCACAGGTCA